>JAHWFP010008284.1:1346-17271 GCA_023313725.1 Lithobius niger | reverse complement strand
CCTTCCTATTGGATGGAAAAGAAAGTCGAGTGGAGTTGAAGGCTGACATAGAGAACTATTTTAAGGTCTCTTTCTATTGCCGAAGTGTATCTTGTTAATAAAGGGCGAGTTTAATATGGAATTGTCGTGTTTGTTGGAAGGTGAAACAATTAAAGTCATACAAAATAAGTTCCTCCGTCCGTCGTACCCTTCTCTGAATTTATATTACTCCCCACCACCCTCCCCCAATACCGTTTTACCAGCATCCTACTGCCTACTGTGATCATTATTTTGTAGTGTAACGTGAATTGTACTGTAGCCGTCAGTGATGGGCACAAGTCGATTCCGGACTTGGAATTAATTGACTAAATTCCACCTTTGTGGACTTGTTAGAGTTGATTGTACGTTCGACAACTTCAGGTTATGAATTCATGGAATTGACTTGATTAAACTTAATGCCACGTGACTTGATTTGGGCTTGAATTGGGTATTTGTCGAAATTATAACTGGCTTGGTAGGAATTGACTTGATGAGCATCTATTCAGCCATGTTGTGCTCAGATTAACTTGACTTGCTAAGTCATCCGTTTTATTGGCATTGCCTAGATTTGATTTGATTTTTGTTTGACTTAAATTCCTTGTTTTGACCAGATTTGATTCAACCTTAAATTAGGGTTAATTCCACAAAATCCAAATCAACTTACCGAATTTCAGCCTCAAACTCACCAAAATCATCCAGATTTTCAGCAGTACCTTAAATTTTGTCAAATTTTACTTGAAATTATACTGGACTTAGACTGAAATGGGTGGAATGGAATGGAATTTGTCAAAATATTTCCTAAATCAACGGGGAATTGCCTGGAACTAAGACTGGATCAACAGCGGGTCAGTGAATTGGGATTGATTTGTCAGAATGAGAAACGAAATTGACTGGAAATGATTTGAAAGAATAAATACAGAATCTGGCGATTATTTGAATTGAATTGAAACATGGCAGTGACTAGGTAGGAATTGACTCTGAGTTATGAATTTGAATTGGAATTGGTTTTTGAATAATTGGTATGAATGGAATCATACACTGTATCATACAACGGTATTTAGTTAGAAATGGATTTGACTTGACTTGCTGTTAACTTCACGACTAGATAATTGACTCAAGTCCATTTATTTATATGGAGTTGTGCCCATCCCTAGCAGCCCCTAAACCATGCATAATCGGAACATCGTCCCATCACAGACAGATTCACAGGATGTCTCAGCAATGATTGGCATCGTGGCTTGAGCTTTGGATTTTTAAATTCCAGCATAGAGAATTGCACACCGTATAACCCATACTGCGGTTGCTATCCACAGCTAAATACATCTCGTGGATGTTGCATATACGACGGTCGAATTGTGGCTCCTATGGCGATAGGAAACTGCTTCACTGGTGGTGATGGTTAAGTTTGTACGTAGGCGGGGCGTATGTAGCCTCCGCTCGCCTCCCAACCAACGGTTAAGGGTGAAGGGTAGCAAAATCAAGGCTTTTTATAGCCGACGAAAATATCCATTACCTGTTTTAATTAGCAGTTGTCCCTTTTGAGCTTATTTTCCCCTGAGTCTTGAAAGTTGTCTTCCCTGCCGAACTCGTACAGCACCGCGCATGCGCAAGGCCTGCTTATATAAGCTTCAGCGCAGCATTTGTTGGCATCATTTCTCCTAGGGCGATCGCCACGCGTGGTCGTTCTTTGAGTTTCTCCGTTCGATGTTCCTCCGCCTCCACCTCCGCCTTCCGTCGTCCTGCGGAAGGTGCGTTCCTCCGCTCCTACGCCAGTGACTGTTGTTCTGCCTCCCACTGCTTCCATCCGGACCAGTGGATGATGCGCCGGCCTTTCCTTCCATGAACCGGTATTCCTTACAAAGACTCATTCTCATCACTGCATTCCTTTGCCACATGCAGTCATTTTGCCCTCCGCCTCCGCCTGCGGAAGGGCGCTTCCCTTCGCTCTACGGAGGACGCCTCCCTCCGCTCTGCCTTCCGTTGCTTTGCAACGGTTTTATGGATGCTCCGCCTCCACCTCCGCCTTCTGTCGTCCTGCGGAAGGTGCGTTCCTCCGCTCCTACGCCAGGGACTGTCGTTCCGCCTCCCACCGCTTCCATCCTGACCAGTGGATGATGCGCCGTCCTTTTCGTCTATAGGCCGACCCTCCTTACAAAGACTCCATTCCCATCACTGCATTCCTTTGCCACATGCAGTCATTCTGCCCGCTGTCTCCGTCTGCGGAAGGGCTCTTCCCTCCGCTCTGCGGAAGACGCCTCCCTCCACTCTTCCTTTCAAGATTATCCTGCCTTCCGTTGCTTTGCAACGGTTTTATGGATACTTCGTCCGTTCCTTTGGTTAAGCATGACTCTCCTCCGTCCTCACTGGGCTTACCATGTCCTTCCATCATTCCTCCGGAATGTTTTATCGTCCACCATTCCTCTCTGGAACCACTTCAACGCGGCAGTACGTCCCGTTTTTTAATTCCAGCACCTCCGTTCGTTCCTCGAACAAGCGTTCCGCCTCCCAATTTGTTCTCCTCCTATGGAGGTGTTCCGAGTTATTTTTATCACAACAACACACCACATCACAGAGGGACGCTCTTTCTTACCCTCCTTCCGTTCCGCAGAATCAACTGGACAACAACATCCTTCTGACTCCACCAAGTCTCCCTTCCGAGCCTCTGCTTACTGGAGTGCTCTCCTTACCATCCGTATATCATCGTCCCATAGATGGAAGATGCCTTCGTTCCTGTCCACTTCCTTCCGCCGCACCTCCGCACCAAGACGGCTTGTGTCATCATGGAAAATTGTTACCCCTCGCTTCCCCTGCTCAGCCTCCGTCGTCCGTACCAGGACGGGAGGAGGGGGGAGGGAGACTGCATCACAAGTAAGAACATCAGCATCATGTCAGCCCGTATTCCTCCCACTAGGCCTTGGTCTATATCACGGAGGAGGGACTCTTACCACCTGTCACAACCTATACTGACACCATACCCACTGCGCATCCTCCTGCGCAGCCTCCTTCATGCATGCAACCTCGGCCGTGACGACCCACCACATCTTGCATGGTTGCAGTTTGTCACATTGCTTATAGAGTTCAACATCCTCCTCTCTTGCTACTTCCCTGTACAGAGATCCTTTCTTCTGTAGCCGCCGCACCGTTCACTTCGCTTCGCGAGCCTCTGCCTCCACCGCCGCGTTTCTATGCCTCTTGCTAAAAGAACACCACGTGATGACGCCTCCCGCACTCCCCGGTCCCCATCCCCAAGCCACGTTCCGCCTATTGCAGAAGACGTAGAGGTTCTCTAACTAGCAGCAGGATAAGATTCCTTGGAGCCACCCATTCTGCCTCCGAATCCCTTCCTTTCCGAGTCATTCTCCATGCCTTGTAATACCACGAACACGTCTCCCATCCCTTGCGGTCAACCACCTCCGACACGGGACCTACGTTGCCTTCCCGACGAACTCTCTTGCACTGGGGAACGATATGTCTGTCTCAAACTTCAACTCAAGGCGCGAAAAGTAGCAGCCAGGTTAGCCTCCTCTGACAGTCCTCGATTACCTCCACTCAACCTATCCTCATGTTCCTCTCAACTTTTTGTAGCCGAACGTTCCGCTACCCAACGAACCAATGGACAACTGACACGTCAGCTTTTGCCTTCTTTTCTCTCCAGCGTTGCATGCTGTTGTTTACATCAAAGGGGTAGATATCCCTCCGAACCGCCGCCACCTGCGCATCCTACTGCGCAACCCTCCTTTCTTTTTTATTACAATCTTCGACTATACAGCCCGCTGGTCTTTTCTCTACCTTCAACCAGTGCAGCTGTACTACGCACTGCCCCCCAACGGGACCAATCCTCATACCTCGACTTACATCACGCTATTCCTGTTCCACACACCAACCTTCCGCAGAGGACTCCCTCCACTCCTTCTTTGATGGTCATTCCAGCCCTCCGCCGCTTCTGGACTAATGAGACCTCCATCCGTTCCTACAGTAGAGGATGGCTCTTCTCCACCCTTTGTGGATCCACCAACCCCTTCCGCCGTTCCTCCGGCATGTGTCTCATCTCTCATTTCTCTTTGAGACTCACCGACGCAACGTGATACGTCCTATCCCGGCTCCTGTGTTCCCGCTTCATGGTTGATCATTCCGCCCTCCGAATCAGATTCCTCAGCCATGCTAGCCTCCTCATCCACGGATGATCCCTCCACCAACCACTCAGTGTCCAAATCGGAAGCCTCGCTACAGGTTTTAATTTTGGCCTCCGTGACCGGCTACCCTTTCAGCCTCCGCTATTGGGACAATCAACAACACCCCAACATTTGCAACAACTCTCCTCCGCAATGGAGGCATCGTCCTCGGAAATGGTTCGTATCTTGAATAAGATAAAGGTCATCCTCCGTCTTGCCCAGGCTGTGGGAATTACTTCTTCCGCCCTATAGGCAATGGTACAGCCAACCCACACAATTTGACACATATCCTCAATCAGAATTCCTGACGGTAAACACAATTTTAAACCGCGGTTCCCTTCTCTACCTCCCTCGAGCAGCGGTTCCCGGTTTTGTCATCCACGACAATGACCGTGTCCTTCGACTAAGCCTCCGAGCTGCATCCTAAGCAGACGTTCTTGGTGCTACAGCCAGTACACTATGTGAAAGGTTATACACCGACCCTCCTCCGGATGACACTCGCCAGCTAGCTCTCCTCATCAACCAATTGTTCCGGAGAAGCTGCTTTGCTACTTACCACGCCATGAATTGGTTTACACGGACCCTCTTCAACTCCACACTCTTACTGTGAGGAGTGGCTCTAAGACACAGCCACAAATCTACATGACTCAACTTACCATTCCCACACTACGCACCACCAATGGATTCTTTGCCTCCGCTCGTCATCCACCCTCCGCTCCTCCGCCAACGACCATGGAGATAGGAGGATTGACACCTTCAAGACGACTGAAACACAAATACTTTGCGATACCCAAGTCGGTTCACTTCTTCCTTGCATTTGGGCGGAAAGCGGATCAGATCGGATTAGCGACGTTCCTCGTCCTCGGTCTCCTCCCCCATTGCACGCTGCCTCCGCACAGTCCACTTAAGGTGAATCGTTTCACTGCCTACTATCGGCTTTCACCTTTTCTCCCTCCAGCATTAAATACTGTTGTTTCATTGGAAAGGGTTTGATATCCCTCCGCACCACCTCCATCTGCGCATCCTATTGCACAGCCCTCCAGCCATACCTCCTCTCCATCAAATAACCATCAATTTGCGTCCTCCGCCTCCTAATACGGACGCTCCTCCGCCAGCGGATGATCCCTCCACCTCCTACCGTGTTCCTCATGCCACACTGTGACCACAGGCATAGCCCTGGGGCTTCGGAAGATTCTGCAAGCACTTTCACCCTTCCGCATCCTTCCGGCCCAGCAAGAAGTCAGATTATACTGACCCTCCCCGACAGGACACTATAAACATTCTTCTCGCTGAAACTATGCTCGAACAATTATCATTTGCTCTATACTACACCCATGTTTTCGCCCTCCATTTCAACAACCATCATCAGTCATACGACATCATCCTTTCTACTATGCCTTACCTTTCAAAAAAAAAGTTTACCTTCCACTGGTCAGTTACGACATTGGCCTCCTTTCGGATCTCCTCCTGCCTACCCCCCGTCCACGCGAAGTACTACCTCCAGGTCTCACCTTCCTACCTCGCCCTCCAAGATTTCCTGCATCAAGACACCTTCCCACAGGTAAGATGCCTTCAACATATTTGGTTGTTCTCTTATCTTTGTAACCCTTATGTAAAGAACTCCGCATGCGGGCTAAAAAAAATATAAAAAAATAAAAAATAGGGATGAGCTTACCGCATTCCCCATTCTCACTCCTACCTTCCCCACTGTTTTAGCATGGGTCCTGGCATAATTCAGTTTACCTTAAGTGAGTGAAAGTCGTTGGGACAAAAGGACGGTCTTCATCAGGAAAGAATCTTTCCTGGGGGTGCAGACTCGTACTGTGGGAAAACTCCGAACCTAGCCATCCACCAGGTGACAAAGTCTGCTAATTAAAACAGGTAATGTATATATCGTCGGCTATAAAAAGACTAAAATTGCAGGGCCCGAACCTGCTTAATTTTAGTTTTTATTGCCTACCCAACAATATACATTACCTTAACTCCCACCCAAGCCTCCCCTTTATGAGCTAGGTTCTGGAATGAGGAGAAATGATGCCAACAAACGCTGCGCTGAAGCTTATATAAGCAGGCCTTACGCATGAGCGGGTACTGCACGAGCTCAGCAGGGAAGACAACTTTCAAGACTCTAGGGGAAAATAAGCTCAAAAGGGGAAGCTGCTAATTAAAACAGGTAATTTATATTTCGGGTAGGCAATAAAAATTAAAATTAAACAGGTTCGGGCCCTACAATTTTAGTCTTTTTAAAAAATTTAACAGTGCACCATATGATTATGAACTGATTTCAAACGTAATAAATAAAGCGTGCCATGCCATACCGAACCATGAAATTTTATTTCACACATAATGATTTTAGCGTCCCATTCCGAACCTGGGACGTTTTTTTTTTATTTATGATGTATGAAATCCAACGGGTGGGTGGGATTAAGAAGTGTGAATATTCAAAGAGGTGCAGACTAGGACTATCACGTGGGGGGAACTATCGTCCTATTGTCGATGTCATTTTATCATCCCATTTACGAAACAGGCTTGTATCTTCATCGCATCCCACGGTTTACCCCGTAATGTTGCCTGTTAAAGGACTTAAGCAAAAATTATAAAATGGGTAGATCAATTAAAAAACTTAGTATGCTCAAGGCATGGCCCTGAATGGCATTATGAAGAAGAATCAAATTTTCTTCAAGTTTAGTTTTAATAAAAAACTGGGCTGTAATTCACTGGATATTTCATTTACCTACCCCCACCACCCTTAATGCAGCCCGGACTCCCTGACACTGTGTTTGTTTTATTCGCACTGAGTAACCAGCCTGTTTTACATCATGTTTACTGGCCAGTTAACGCTGTGAGTCAATTTCATCCCATTTGACGTTGTAGTGATTTAAAACAAAATGATTTAACCAATTAACTGAACAAAAAAGCATTAGAGCTCGTATCCCCATACTCACTGCTGTGAAGGTACACGAATAAAAAAAAGGATTAGAGTTCACTCTAATGCAACGAACTATAATTTGAACTCCAATTCCAGGGAACAATGACTGTTTTTGCTCAGTGGTTATGTCAGAAAGTTAATATAGTTTGTGTGCGTGTGTATGTTTATGTGCACTTAATTTGGGTGTTGTACTGGCTCATTTTTAATATTTGTGTGTGTTTGTTGTTTTATATTTAAGTATGGTTTTCTGTGAGTGGCTATATGTGCATTTTGTGTGCATTTATAATTTGTGAAACAAGCATACTCCTAATTAAGGCAGTTTTTTATTGCCTGGCAGTTTTTATTGATGTATTTTTCACCCTTTGTAGGCGTTTTGCTCAATTTCATTTCATGCGTCGTTGTAAGGATTTAAAACAATTTAACCAATGATTACATCATAAATAAAAGCCAGTGAGTTAAATGATTCAAGAAACAGAAAATTAAATTGCATAAGTTAGATAAATTGGATAAGATAGCATCAAATTTAATGCTAATTTGTATACAGAAACTGAAATATCTAACAGAACTGACTAAATACGGATGCAAATCTATTTACGTTGCCTTTTATTTAACCTGTCTCGAGCCCATTGACTTTCCGTCTCGTTTATAACAGAACTGAAACCGAGAGGCTATTTCTCTCGACAGGAAGAGGGCAGGGCACGCAGATAACGAAACATGTCTGCCGGGGGCAATTGAAGCATGGCTTGGACAGAGATACAAATTAGTGTCTTTTGATCTCTAACGAACACTGCTGATGCCATTTTGAATACACAGCAATAACCTAATAAACTTATTTCCTTTTTTTTTTCCTTTTTGGTATGTGCTGCTACCTCAAACTTTTATATGTATACATTTTCATAAAGCTCTGAAAAAAATTGGTTGAACAAAAAAATATTGATTTAAATCAAATAAACCGATGAAATAATTATTTTTGCAACCCTGCACGTAAGCGAACCATTTTCAGAAGTCATCCCGCCAAGAACGAAATAACTTAGGAAGTATTCTTCGTATCTAATACGCTCCAATTAACTTGAGTCTAGTACTTGCTAGGAATATTTGCCTTACAAGGTACACTTTTTTCCTGTAGTGTGAAATCTGTTTGAAAACAAAAACAACGTATTTTACCCTTGTTTTTCTTAGATTTCATAGAGTAAAATACGTTTCAAATTGAAACTTGCTCTCTGCCCTGCAAGAACTTACAAGTTGATATTAAAAACGCCTTTTTCATTTTCGGACACGGAGCTAAGAGCAGATAACAAGATGGCGGACCAATTTCTGGTTGCAAATTTTGTCTTTGTTTTTTTATACCCAAACGAGCTCAGTGTCCGAAAATTAAACCACGTTTTTAATATCAATTTGTGGGTTTTTTGTTAGTCAGGGACAAGCTTCACTATGGAACCGATTAACGAAAATTAATTTCCACTACAGTAAAATACGGTTTTTATGTTTCTTCCAGCTCGGAGCATAGTTGCCTAGCGACGGAAGGAGACAATTTTGTTATAGAGCAGAAGCAATAGACGCCACAGTCGCTGCGGAGCTCGTATCTAGAGCCATTCGTTTAGCTAGCTTAGAAGTAGAAACAAAACTGTGCTTAAGTCAAGCCCAGTGCTATGAGAGCGGTTTTCTTAGGACTAAAAATGCGCGATTTTAAAAAAATTTGTTGACCGCTGCTGCAGTTTCAGCAAATGGAATATTTTCCGATTTGCAACCTAAATGTCTGTTTCGCAGCGTTAAGGTACTGGACATTTTGTATTACTGGGGCAGCACGAGCATGGACTGTCGATCAGGGACGACGCTAGAATCACTTTACTGGGGAGGCGGCAGTGGGGCAACAATTTTAGTCAGGGGGGCGAACCAAAAAAATCCACTTCAGTCTTTCCAACTACACCCCCCCCCGAAATCACAGACGAAAAGCGCGTTTTAAAAAAAGTATTTAAAAGAAAAATTTCTGCTGTACAATTTCTATAAGGTAGAGGGTAAGAGACTTGTCTTAGCCTCTGATTTTGTAAGCTGCATATTTAGTGGAGACCGTAGTTGTCCGGTCATTTGTGACCAAGCATATGCCTCCCTGTACTTACTTTCGGCCTTTCTATTATTTAAGTCAATAAACAAACACTCAGTTTATCTTCGGGCTAAACTTCTTATCCGCTTATATTATAAACATTATACATAATAATACAATGTATTTTTTTTACCTTAATGTAGAATGATTCTTGAATTTTTATGTTGCACTGCAAATTGTTGCACAACATCAACAAGGTTCAGTTCTTTGGCCTGTGATCTCTCTATAGATAAAACAGCAAGACTGCTCAAACGGTCGTCTCCCACTCGATTTCTCAAATAGTTTTTCAGCCGTCGAAGACAAGAAAAAGTTCGCTCACAAGCAGCACTTGATGCGGGAATAGTAATTGCAATAATGCACAGTTTATGTATCTCACTAAAAGCCAGCTTATATTTTGACAAGAATTGTACTAATTGTAGAATGCTGATAATTGTCTCTTTCGTTTCTTTTTCGTGGCGTTTTATAGTCTTTGGCAGCAGTTTCACTTCGGAATCTAAACTACTCATATCGCAGTTGTAGTGTGCCGCCAACGGTTTCAGTTTTGCTATATCCAAAAAACTGTCACTCTGTGGGTTCAGGCTGTTTATCCCTTTGAATACAGCATCATTCTGAAGAAATCTTCGTTCCAATTCGTTTACAATTCTCTCCAAAACGGGGATAAAAACATGACTTTGCATTTCATCTTCTGAATTAAGAGGAGCATTCTCGGATGTTCCTGCGTCATCATATACAACAAAATCTTGCAACATCTGTGGTAGGCGTCTAACTCTCGCTCCTCGTGACCTAGACGAAGACGTTACAACTTCGAAGTTAGTATCAATGTTATTTTTTTCAGCTATTGCTAAAGCCTCCTCCCAAACGTCATGGAAACTGTTTGAAGCAGTAGCGCGATATTCCTGAAATACGTCAATGACTCCTCCAACGGTTACAACTGCTTGCATTATGTCACAGTCAACACCTTGAAGGAAATCTGATGTAGATTTTAAAACAGTCAGTACCTTGCAAAATAAACAAAGAATGACTATAAACTCCATGTCCAGCTGGTACAGTAGGCCTCTGGCATGCGCCGATCTTTCATCTCTATCAATCGACAGCTGTGTGAGAGTTACAAGTATGGACGAAAATGTTCGCTTCACTGCGCAGCAAGCAGAGACTTGACAGGCCCAGCGTGTATCACATATTTTTTTCAGTTCAGTAACCTTTCCTTTAGGTTGTAGTCTTTTTTGTATCTCAATGAATTGTGCGTGGGTGGAGGATCCAGACAAAAAAACATACAATTCCTGAATTAGTGCGAAAAAATTTGCCGCTGGTTTCACCTTCTTACACACATCTACTATTACTAGGTTCAGTTTATGATTAAAGCAATGAACATAAATAGCTTGTGGAACAGTTTGTTTCAGCAGCGCTTGCACACCATGAAGTGAGCCACTCATAACGTTCGCACCATCGTACGTTTGAGCAATGCAGTTGGCAATGTGAATACCACAATTTTCTAATGTTTCCTTGATGTAACTTAAAAGACTGGCAGCATCAAGTGATTTGGCACAATGAAATCCAATAAAACGTTCGTGGACACAGTCATTTAAGTAGTATCGTACCACAACAGAAACCTGTTCCGTTTTACTGATGTCTTTACTTTCGTCAACTATTAGAGCAAAATAAAGGGCAGAGTTGACCTCATCTCTAATGTTGTTTAAGACCATGCGTGACATAATGTGAAGTATTTCATTTTGAATGGATGAATGGGTGTATTTCGCATTTTTAGGTCCACTTTCAAGTTTCTTTTTGACAACAGAGCTGTGTTTAGCCAGTAAACTTAAAAGTTCTAAAAAATTACCCCTGTTACCGCTTTGTTCACTTTCATCATTGCCTCTCTGTGCAATTCCTTGAACTGCAGTAAACAACAATGCATCAGTAATGGCTAAAATATATTCAGTATTTTCTTTAACCAATCGGTCGTGCTGCGTATTTATCTGTGCAGCCACAGTCTTTCCGCCTTTAGCTTCGTTTTCTTGAAACGACTCCCACGAAATCTGAGAATTTTTATGTGAAGTGCTACTATCGTGCAGCTTTAAACCTTTGTCTTTGCTCAGGGCATTTTTCCAGTTGCTAAAACCGGTCTCAATAAATGATTTTTCAGCTGAATTTACACAAAAGAAACGGCAAGGGAAACAAAATACGGCATTTTTCTTCACACTATACTCAATCCATGGAAAGCGTGTATACCATTTTGGTTTAAAGCCTCTCCAGTCCTTTCCCTGTTTCGTTTGGGGATACGATTTCAAGACGGGTTGGCATGGCACGTCAGTGGCAACTTGAGAAATATCGGGCGGTCCGGGAAATGTTTTTATAGCAGACGTGGCACTCGCACTTTCACTACGCTCATCGGAACTTGTTTGTCGTGTGACCCACTCGCTGTAATCCTCACATTCAGAATCTGAAGAAATTGCCTCAATAATATCGCTTTCTATATCCAATTCCGCATCACTGGCACAAGCATTCTCTTCCGTAATTGTTAATTCATCACCAAGCTCACCTTCAAAAAGTTCTGCAGATTTCTTCTTTTTATGCTGGGCACTGAAAAAGTCCGCTATGGTAGATCGTTTTGCCATTTTTGTAAGCTTTTGGAAAAAGTGGGAGATGTCTTGCGAACGACTACTGTCAGCAAACAATCCTTCCTAAGCAGGAAATTAAGATTGGCGCATTTTTGGTATGGTGCGTTGATTGTGCCGGTACACTTCGTAACATTGCAATTTATTTAACATACTTAGTCCACAGATGTTGAGAGCCAGTTACTCTGCCATACAGCGAAAGTGCAACATTGTAGCTTGGGAAGTCGCACACAAAGCCGTGACCAGCTAGTCTGTCCAGAATGAGCGGAAATGTATCAAACATTACGTTGCAAAATATGTTTCGTAATAGTTTGGAGCAGTTCGTGGAAGAGTCAGGTGATATTTTTTAGTTTTAAAACAAACGTGGAACATTTTAAATCATTTTTATTAACTTAACGGAGCACCTTTTCATCATATGCCTATTTTTTATTTGATCTGGTGGGTGGGGGGGCGCCAGGGGGGGCGGCCAAAAATTTGGGGGGGCGGTCGCCCCCCCTCGCCCCACCTTAGCGTCGTCCCTGCTGTCGATCCCACGAGCCCCCAAACAAGTTAGAGGAACCGTGTAGCCAGAGGTGCACCTCGTGTGATTATTCCCTATCTAAGGCCGCTTGGTATGGATCTGTTTCCCGACTCTACTCCTCGTAACGAAGACGGACTCGCAGCTACCTGGTCCTAGAATTTTTATTCATATGGATCGACATAATTTGGGGGACCTCTGTTTGCTCACTCACTCTCTGTCTCTTGACCTACAAACTCATTAAAGATAGTTCGCATAATTACCACGGGCTAATCTTCCCAACTTGTAGTCGACCATGTTCGTAAGACACATCAGTTGGGCTAATCAGACTTCAGTTGCGTTTCTCTTCATCCTTGACACAACAGGAAAAATGGTCTGGTAAATCCACGCAGGATGTGCTATTAACAAAAATATCTCAATGTTCTTTACGCAAAACTACTGAATTCATGTCCAATTCCTACCTGCAGAATTCCGAACGTGGGCGTACTTTAGAAAGCAAAATGGTGACTAGGCTTAACAAGCACAGACACAACCGGTAGAGCCCAAGACAGGAGAAAGAAGAAAAATAAATAAATGCGAGGGGAAAGCGAAAGATCTGGGGCGAGAAAAGTGTTTTACAATCATACGTCCAAAGACTACAGAAAGTATTAATAGCAACGAAGGCCTTTAACAGTGAAGGGAAAATGTTTCATGTCAACATTCAACCGAGTTAAACCACACCACGAGCTGGCGCAACAATAATCCAACGGTTGTATTGTTACAAAAAGCATTGTAAACAAACTTAAAACGCTAAAAGGAATTAAATATTTTCGCATTGAAAGCATCATATTTAAATGAAGAAAAATTAACTAAGGAAAAAACGGTTTCGCCGTTTAGAAAAAAAAAAAAAGAGCTCGTATCCCCATACTTACAGCCGTGAAGGTACACGAATAAAAACGGATTAGAGTTCACTCGAACGCAACGAACTATAATTTAAACTCCAATACCAGGGAACAAGGACTGTTCCTATTGGATCATTGGTTATGTTAGAAAGAAAGCCCAGTTTATGTTTCAGAAGTTTAATGTTTCGGTGTTTGGGCGTGCACGCATAATTTGTGTATTATACAGACTTTTTTATATTTGTCTGTTTGGTGTTTCATTTATTAAGTCTGTTTCGAGTGAGTGGGTATATGTGTATTTTGAGTGCATTTGCAATTTGTGAAACAAGCAGACTTTTAGCTAAGGCATTTTTTTTGCCTGTGTTTGTGTTTGAAGGTCGTTTGAGGTGGTTATTTCTAGTTCTTTTGAGTAATTATACATGTTCATTTTGTGTATGCATTTTTATCTTTCAATTTTATAGCGTTTTGCTGTTTATGGCGTCTATTTTGTGTGTGTTTGTGGGTTTACGTTTTGGGAATTGGAGTTCAAATTATAGTTCGTTGTGTTTGAGTGAACTCTAATCCGTTTATATTCGTGCACCTTCACGGATGTGAGTATAGGGATACGAGCTCTAATGTTTTTGTTTTTTTTTCTAAACGGCATAGCCGTTTTTTGCTTAGTTAATTTGGTGGCTTTTTTCGCTTCCATTTTATTGTAATTGCTACAGTCTGGTCTATCATGTGTCCACTGTCCACCGATTTTTGTTTTCGAAAAAAACTGAACATTAGAAATGCATACTTAGGTTCAGGTTCCACCGAAGGTTTGTCCCATGATTATTATTTGATGGCAACACATTAGCGTGTTTCTAGATTTAGCACGCGTCAACTCGATGAGTATAGCCTTGATTCTGGATTGTAGCAGTTCCATGGCAAACAATCGCGGAAACAATTCAACTGGCTTCCCAAAGCCCGCATTGAAAAAGTAAATAAGTCACTCAGTCATGTCGGCCGCCCAGGCCTCACAATTTAAGACTTCGCACCCTACGGTTAAGGAAAAATCAATACCATTTAATTTCGGTTGTACACAACTATAACTATAGGTCAATCAAACAACGAAAATGTTACTAACCCGTCACCCAACCATTGTTTCATCTTGTTCGAGTGAGCTATAAGAGAGATGTATGGCCAACTGGCGGGGGAAACAATAGAAAGGGGCGTGGCTAATCCCCCCCTCCCCTATTGTGTAAGCCTTATTCTGATGACGTCATCGTTAATCCTCTAGGTAGTGGCGGTAAATTTCTCGGAATTGAGAAGGCGGATGTTGACCTGCACCCGTGTGACGTCATGAAGGTTTCTTTCCTCCTATTCGTCCGTGTTTTTTTATTTTCCTTCGTTTCTTCTTTTCTTTTTCTATTAAATTAGTATTGAATCAGTAGAAAAATTTTTTTCTTGGCTGAGGCGAGATTCGAACCATCGTCGGCTGGGTTATCAGATGACTTACTGACTAACGCCCTAACCCTAACGCCCTAACCCACTAACGCCCTAACCCTAACGCCCTAACCGACTACAACTCCACGACACGTTGGAAGGGAGGGTTGAGTAGTTGGTCTTAAAGATAAGATTGGAGTTGAAGGCGATGACATCACGAGGCATGGAGTTTTTAGAGGAAGTTGACTATTAAAAATTTATCTGCAGGACTATTAATTAAAATAAAATAATATTTAAAAAATAATATTAAAAACAAGCCTCTCTACAGGGTGTAATAACAGCACAAATAAAATTTAGCTAAGTAGCAGTCTTTTTATTTAAAAGATGGTCCCCACCCCTACCTTTAAAAAATTACCTAAGTAGCAGCCTTTTAAACGAGGCCCCCTCCCCCCTCCCTACCTTAAAAAATACCGATGGCCCCCTCCCATACCGCCTACCTTTTAAAAAAATACCTAAATGGTAGTCTTTTTAAAGATGAAGCCCCAAAACTCGTGCCTATTAGAAGAAAAATATTAGCCTTGCTAATACTGGGAAAAGATATAATTTCTGTTTTAACTTGGTCCAGGAAGCTGACTTTAAATCCCCCCTCCCTCCCCTTCATCAGATAACAATACGGGTGGGCTGTTGCTAAGTGGGGTGACACACGTGATGAGCCGGACGTGTCTGGGCATGAAAATCTGCACAAGTGGTTACTAAGGAAGATGCGCCCCTCCCCTCAGCTAAACGATTCTTGCTTCTAAAACTTTATTACCCTTGTTAAAACTTAAGAAATATGGCACGGGCCTTTTAAAGTTAAGGCACACTCCTTTAAAAGCAAAAAAAAAAAAGAATCATGTCTATTAAATTTATTCTTTTTGTTGGAAAATTTTCTGTAACACATTAGAATTGAATATTGGAAAAGATGCAGTTTTGTTCCTGTTTTAAGCTGGACCAGGAAGTTGACTCCTCTTCTCCCTATCAATAGGACTGTGGCCAGTCATCGGAATTTCCCCCTTCAAGTGCACCTGACCCTTTTGCAACATGACTGGACATGCAAGGACAGCTGACTTAAACTTGGCTTGTAAGCCAAAAACAAGAAATACATTTTAGGATGGTAATAAAAAATTCGTAACAAACAAACAAACAAACAGACAGACAGACACTCACCATCACTGGCACACTGTAACAAATAAAAAAATAAAACAAACAAACAAACAGACAGACAGACACTCACCATCACTGACACACTGTA
>JAHWFP010008283.1:381-11692 GCA_023313725.1 Lithobius niger | reverse complement strand
AACTTGGCGGTCCCTTTTACCAGTTTTAGTTTTTGATATGATTATGCATACACTAGTTGTTCCCCCGCGTAACATACGCCGGTCTAGCTGATTCTCGCTGATTCAACTCGGATGTAGTAGTCAGCATTATTGAAGCGATAGTGTTTGTTTCTAATTGTTAGAGCGCATATCCGTTTTCATTGTCGGTCGCTCACCCTTTTTCTCAAATCTCAAATCATTTATTACAGGAATCTAAAGGTCCGTGACTATACATCCCATCTAACTTATGGCTAA
The DNA here is from genome assembly GCA_023313725.1 of Lithobius niger. Classification (NCBI taxonomy): domain Eukaryota; kingdom Metazoa; phylum Arthropoda; class Chilopoda; order Lithobiomorpha; family Lithobiidae; genus Lithobius; species Lithobius niger. The sequence continues at coordinate 11,419 of JAHWFP010008283.1, read as the reverse complement.
CTTATTATAACACCAGAAAACCAGAAGAACAGCACCCATACAGTACCCCGAGATAGCCGGAGACCAAGGTGCCCCCTGGGATCTACACCTCACTAAACCTCAGTGAACCTCCTTGTAGCTCTACAGAAGGACCCTTTTTCTTTGCTACCGTGGCAAGAATGAGCCCGCTCGCCTTCTTTCCGATTGTTGAAGCTTCGTTTGTTTAATTCCCTAACAAAGCCTCATCAAGTCTGCTCACATCATTAAGTCTGCTCCTGAGCTAAGTCTGCTCCTAAGCGAAATATATATCCACCCAAAACTAAAACTGGTAGAAAAACCCGCCAAGTTTACAACAACGGTCGGCCTTCGAAGGTAGTGATATCATTCAACCAAGGAAAGGCCCCCAAGGTCAATCCTATTAGCCAAGTTAATTGCACCGACTAATAGTTCGAAAGTTAAATGAAAACTTGAAGATTGCTACTCGCTGTAGCAATCTTGAAGTTTTCATTTAACGTCCAAAGTAAATTGGGTGCAATTAACTTGGCTAATAGGATTGACCTTGGCGGCCTTTCTTTGGTGGAATGATATCACTACCTTCAAAGGCTGATCGTTTTTGGAAACTTGGCGGGTTTTTCTACCAGTTTTGGTTTTGGGTGGATATCACAACTTTCATTGGACTGTGAATGTACACAAGGGTACACCGTGTTATCTTCATCTGTAGCTTTTTTCTAGAGGAATTTTATTTCTATAAATTTTCACATTTCTAATTTTCAAATTTACCATTGCCAATTAGCCGTTAGATTAGCCAAATTGCCATGGCTTAATTTATTGTATGACCACTCTTCACTTGCTTAAGTTGCTTCAATCCCATTTTGGGACACACTGGCTAACAATCGCTGATTTCGTTCGCTTCGCTCACTCAATCAGCGCATCCCCTTCAGTTGTTTTGTTTATCTCTGCACATTCTCCTTAACTTTTCAAGATTTCATTGACATTTAGTCACACAGAAACCCCCGAAGGTCGCTGTCACTAAAACAGCAGAACGCGAAGCATTTTATTTTTGGGTAATTAACAAATACCCCGTTAGCTCGCTGATGCTCGTATTGTTGCGTAACCATCATCTAACGTGCATCCTTTTATTCTTACGCAATCCACGGCAACGTTTCCTTATTTTGTCCTTCGTTACGGTTCAGTTTTTAGTTCGTGTAAACATTTACAATCAACTAAGGATCAGTGTTGATTGTTCAAACCATTGTTGCTTGAAATCTTTGGTTGCAACTTGGAAAAGAAAAGAAATTTAAATTCCCTGGTGGCAATTTTAAAACCCTCCCACGCATTTGTCCTGACCCCACAACCCCGAAACCAACAAAACGACCATGCTCAGATCACCATGCATCCGTGTGCCAAAATTCTGCTACGTAGGCCTTCTCAATTTTGAGCTAGCCGTGAGCAAAAAGTCTACCGGATTTAACATGGGAAAAATCTTTTTAGCTAGCCAGCTAGACAGTAACATAAAAAAAACGTTATTGAAGCATCTTTTTTTCTATGATTGGTGGACACTCATCCTTTAAATTTTAGTTTTTCTTAATCTATGTCCCTTCCCCGTACATTTTCCACAATTTGAAACATTTCTGTGGCATTGGGATTTATACTCAACATGTCAAAATATGCTTTCAGTTGCTTACAGTTAACAGACACATGTCTGCTAGTGAGCCGCCTTTTTATCATTAACAATCAAATTTTTAACAATCTGATGTCTACAATGGGATGATCTACTGTTACTTGGCGGCGACACACTAGCGTGTGTCTAGATATAGATTTTTATAGCATGATGAATGGTTCTCTATTTGCTAAACAAATAAGATCACAAAGTCTGGCATTGCATAACTTTAGCGATAACCAGTAAAATAGAAATTCTAAGCCCATAATTTAGCACTTAAGATTTTATGTGTATATAAGGGTGGTCACTACAATCACAATTGTCTGTGCAGATAGAGTCAGCACTACAAAATGCAGGTAAAGGCTTAATCAGTTGTAATAATTAACGCACGCTCATTTTTTCCAGAGGAGCGTACTAGTCCATACACAAGCTTTAGTGGTCTGTACAATTTGGCTACCGGATCAGTAAGACTTGTTACTGGTCCAGCAAGAATATTCTGCAGGACCAGTGACAATTCTGTAATGGTCCAGTAAGAAGATCCTACCGGTTCAGCACTCATTTGTTACTAGACCAGTAACAATTTTCTACTGGTCCTGTACACAAGGCCAGTTACTGAACCAATAAGAAATGCCTACTGGTCCAGTATTCCGTAAACCAGTAAGTAGTACTGGTCCAATACATAAATTCGTACTGGTCCAGTAAAAAATTTCCAGTAGGATTTCCAATAGGGAGGGGATCAAAATTTGTGAGACGTTATTTGTGTACGAGCCCCCAATACATGCCAAAACAGCCACCGGAAACTTTAGTGATAATGGAACTCAAAAATGCTGATTCTGGAATTTTTCGTAAATAAATGACGGAACAAAAGCTGTTTGTTATAATTCTGTCAGTCTTCCGATCTAAACAAACTAGTCTGCCCCGCCGCCACTCAACCAGTGAGCAATCTGTGATTTCATTTTTAATTCGACGTGTCACACGTCGAATTAATGTCATTGTGCCAAAAAAGGGACCCGGGGCGATGCGAGTCAGTCACATCTTCTCAAAAACCAGACACAGTTGTTCAATTCTGATCCGACGAAATTCAAGTATTAAGTGTGGGTGAGTTGCAGTGTAGAAGATCAAAATACTGGAGATTTCACAGATTTAGTAATTAGAAATAATAAAAAAAGTACTAACCTCTAACGAGGTCTTACAACGCGAAACTGTCGTCCATATAGTACACGGAGTATTGTGATGTCAGTGGTACAGGTGTGCTCTTCGCAAAAATTAGCAAAAATTACGGTGGCATGGCTTGTTAACTTTGGGGAAATGTGGGTCGAGGGTTGGTTAGAGGCTACTTGTAAAATACTCGTGAAAGATCGGAATCATTCGATTTCATGACGTCAACGCTTAGATCATTTATATGAATTGAAACTTATTTTTGTCATAATATTAATTTGCATTACAGAAAACTTTAATTATTTATAGCGATATTTTATGAAACTTTGTTTTCGACGACGACGAGCGGAGTCTTGCGTCATTCAGCGCCTTCGTACATTTGCGTTGCAAGACCAAATTATCACGTGGGATGGCGGGGGCGTTGGAGGCGAAAGTGCGCTGCAGGTGTGGTGGGCGGGCGAGAAGGAGGAACAATCCATGTATGCTTCGTTTTGTGGGAGTTGGGGAGAGGTGAGAAGGATGGAGAAGTACATCTAGCAAAGGTATGTAGTGGGGATGAAAAATGTTTGGTGTTAAAAAAAAACGCGATTGGAAAAGCGCAACTCTAGAATGAATAAGTCGATGCTTAATAGTAGTGACAGACGGTGAGAATATGTCGCATTTCTTCTACCTACAACATTAAAACGTACGGCGTGTTTATTCATTTATATACATGTACACCCTTCTGCCACACTTGAAATAGTTCGTAGAAATTCGAGAAAGAGCGGAAATTAAGAGCGGAAATTTCGACTTCTTGTTATGCCTTTTTTTGTCGGTTATGGAGTTTAAGACCACGTAAACAAATTTTTTTCTTTTTTTTTGGGTGGGGGGGAAGGAGGGAGACTGGGAATTACGTCAGCGTTTGTTCAGCCTTAAATATCGCTGAATTGCGAACTGGTGTGCACAGATGGAGGAGGGTAAGGGGTACTTTTTGCCTTTGTTTTTTAAACTAGATTGTTATAAATAATCTTTATACTTTAAAAAACATTATGCTGCAAAGCTTAAACAAAAGCTGGCTACGTGAAAATGTGGTGTTACATTTTCGTGTGGTTACTTTATCGTTTGTTACTACACATAAAAAGAGTAAATAAACTTAAAATAATCAACCTTACGTACCCTGAGTGCAGTACTGATAATTTAATGTTGCAAAGTAAGGTTGCGTAGATTTAGAAAGTGTAAAATCAAAGAAAGTGTAAAAACACGGCGTGTCAGTCTGGCTCAGCGATAGGACCTTGGCCTTTAGTTCCAAAGGTTCTGGGGTTCGATTCCCCGCTCAGACAGTCTGACAAATAAGTCCATAAGGCAACGTAAATAGGTTTGCATCTGTATTTAGTTATTTTTTGTGAGCCTTTGGCTTTCCCGTCTTTAATCATTTCCCGTATTGTAGTAGCAAAAGTTAGGAGACGTTTTTTTTTGTATATAATGTGCAATTTTTAATTATGTATGCTGTTCATTGCACCACGCATTCAGAATTTTTAGTAGTGTCCTGTTGGTATGCTGCCGTTTCAACTGCATTCGTCTATAGCACATTTCTATCCTCCTCCAGTATTTCTGTGCCAAACAACACGTCGAATTACTGACGCAGTGTTAGTGGCTTATTAGAATGTCGAAATGTTGTTGATTCTGTTAATTATAAGTTTGGAAACAAGCAGATGATCACATGCTCTGACCTATCACAGGATCAATAACAGTTCCAACTGTTAATAATTCAAATGTTGCTAATTCTCTTTGCTGCAATTTCTGATTTTGTAAATATTTAGACGAATTCGTAATCGTCTTTTCCTGCACTCGTGCGACGGTTTCCTCTTCGTGTGAGACGATTCAGAGTTAATATCGGTTAAAGTTCAAACAAGATTCTTCAGCACTGAATGAACTGCAGTCTCGAAACTCAAATGCTGGGCTAAATTATTCAGCTACTTAAAACTGTAAAAGCTTTGAAATAAATCTCTTGGGTTAATGGGGTTCAGGAAGGAGATCAAGGTGATACTGCTGCAAATAAACCAGGTTCGCGACCGAGTGATGTCTCTCCTCTTAAGCCTAATGAGATGCTTAAATCCTGTCAAATTTACCTTCGGTCGATGAATGCTTCCGTAAGGCCATCGTTGTAAGAAAGTTTAACTATTTGGGTTAATGGTGTTAAACAAACACAAACTAACTAAACGGGGAATAATTACGGGAAAACAAAAACGAGTTCGTTTGTTGCTTAAGGGAAGGTTTAACTGATCCGAAGCCAAAACAGTAAAGGAACACAAAAAACTGTCCTGTATACTTGGGTAATTTCCGCGACCGTTGAGAGTGAAGGTTCGTTTCTCATTGGATTTGTCTTCCTTGAAGGAAGAATACAAAATTTAGCCTCCATGCTACTCCCAATAGTGTGGGCTAAGTCCGTGAGAGCCCCTAATCCAAAATGGCTGCCGTCGGTCATGTTGGAAATTACCTTTGCAATGGTTCTGCCTACAATACTGCACAGTATAGGGTTCTTAGGGTTTCTGGGGGTCGAGGAATTCACTTTAGAAGTAATTTTTGTGATTTGTTCTATGTTTTGTACCTTTAAAATCCAAGATAGCCGCCAATTTGCCACTCGAAATAGCCAATATTTCAAAACTGTCGTTGAACCTTCATATTAGGCTCAAATAAAAGCCTTGTTCATACGCATTTGAGCATACTGACCGTCACCTATAAGTACACAGTAGTCATCTGAAAGTTCAAAAGGTCTATGCTTTTGGTTGATGACAAACGATTCTTTGCTCGCCAGTGGTAACGGAATTAGAACTGCGGAATGACATGGTGGATTGATGCAACAATAACTTTGGAGAAGAGGGTCGACATTTCCATGAATGATGCCCAAAAGGCTCTCATATGTCTCCCATATGTCTATACAAGGTTTCTGATAGACTCTGATATCTTTCTTACTCTGTCTTGGTAAGTGCATTGGGCAATATGTTGAGGTTTTTCTTAAATGTCATGTGATATTTCCTCGTGCTCAAGAATGTCTCCATCGGTTCGGCATAAGTCTCTCCCCAGCACTACAAACGGGATGTGGCTTTCCTAGCAGTGGTGAACTGACCCCTCCAATACTACTCCTGCTTGTCTGCCATGCCAGACCCCTTCAATCCTTTATACATAGTGTAGATGGAATACTCCTCTTACTCATAGCCTCTACTCGATACACTATTATGTTATACATCACTGACTTGTTGTTTGTAAGTTCAGCAAAGGTTTTGTGGTAGTAAGGCTTCCTCTTGTTTAATGGTGGATGGGGCAAGACTAGGCACTACTCAATAGTGGAACTTGTTGCTCGTGAGGTATTGGTCTTGTACTGTAATTGTCTGCTTGAAACAGTGCATGTATTACAGAGTGGATACGTTGCAAAGCAGTACTATTCACTGGTGGAGCTACCTTGGGACGAGCTGGTGGCTCACTCTTGTTCCAAAGGGAGGATCGGTACTGCTGGACCTGTGTCAGCTCTGCACTTTTTTGCTTCAGCCGTGCAGAGATTTGCTTCTTCTTCATAAGCCGTGCAGAGAGCCTTGCAGCAGGCTCTTCATCCGATTTATTTTCATAGCATTCCGGTTGCACGAACATAACATTCGTCAGATCAGCTGCTGTTGCAAAGCCTGTCATAGTATTGATGTTAACGTCATCATTGTTGACGATCACAATGGCGGCTTGCCATCTGTTGGGCGGATTGTTGATGCCTCAACATCCCTGAGCCCAGTAACCGTAGAGGAACAATGTGTCCATGCAGCTGATGCAGTACCCACTCTTGTGCAAAGTTTCCAGCCAATCTTTACTCCTGGTCATGCCAGGAAAGTGACTCCCAGATTGATACCAGTGGTAGTGTGTTGTTCATTGATGTGGTGGGCGATCATTGATGCCACGCTGAGTGTATAGTTGGGCTGAGAGTGACGGTTTTTTACTTTGGGACTTTTAACCAAGTCAAGAGCTTCACCAGAAACTCGCAATAATCTTCGCTTTCTTCTGGGTATAATCAAGGTGGGGTGTCCTGGGGACAGTATACATCTCTTTGGTATGCTTAGACAGCCGTGAAGCCAGTTTCTGGATTAGCTACTCATCACTTACGCCCAGAGACGAAATAGCATCCTCAATGTAGTTGCCTCCTCCCCAACATCACAGACCCACTCACTCCTGTTCATCACACTTCTCTCTTTGAACCCAACTGTCTCTTCGGGATTATTAATACGCAGAAACTTGACATACAATTATTTGACATCGCCCACTGCATAGCCATATTCACCCATGATGTGCTTGTAGTCTGCTAAGCGGGACTGCAGTCAACAGATGTCGCAGTGAATATGACAGAATCCACATGTCGAAAGAACATATGCTTCACCTCAGAGATTTAACCGTTCTGAAGACGCAATGTACTATCATCTCGTTATAACGTTCTGTAGTAAACTTACTTCAGCCGACAGGCATGGCGGTCATGATACCGCAGCACTGTTGTTGACTTCACAAGCTGTGTGAGACGATTCCTCAGCACCCAGTCTGCTATGAGGACTGGGTGACGCTTGAGAGGATGCCGTGCCGAGTGTGTGTATCAATCTGAAGAATTTACCCCGTGTTCTAGTTGGGTGCTTTGCATTGTCATCCCTCATGGACCCTACATATTTGTTTTATCGTGAAGAGATTATAAATTCAATGGGTCGACTCACGCTTGCAAACAAAATGATCCAATTTACTTCGTCTCCTTCAGCAAAAATTACAACAAGAATTATTTACAACGTGACATCGATCAACTTGAATTTGTCCTACAAAACGACAAAGAGCATCTCTGCCGCTTGTAGCTCCTTTTGCGAGTGTCTCTGGCGGGAAAACGTCCTTTCCATTTATAACAAGCTTCCCGCCAAAAGCCAAGTTACAAGTTGCAAAGAATGGAACGTCCGTCCACGTGGAAAAGTTGTTGCTACTCACGGTGTTCTAAGGCTGGCAAATGTTTCCAAAAATTCTTACTTGTCGAACGGGGTAATGACCCATAATTGCTGATAATTACTTAATAACTGTCATTAGGTGTTCGAATGGAGATACGGCCAAACCTTACAAGATCCACGCACGATGAACGCAGTTGTTTTAGGTGGCAATGGGTGCTCTGCATTCTTATCACATAGCTTTGCGAGACGGATGTTTAACTAGAACACTGAGAAATCAAGCCATTTTCTATGTTTTCTCGCTCTTGGGCTTTTTGCAAACTTGTCTGATGATGATATCGATACAGATCATGTTTGACGCATGTAATACTTCTTTGGCCTATCTTTTCATGAAGTGGTGTTGTAACATCACCAGATTTGAGAAGTCCTTACCAATTTTTGTTTTTTGTTTGTAAAACAACATTTATTTTCACTGATAATATATAAACTTACACGGCTTGCCACATTTTAGTATACATTCAAGACATTTTTGTGTATGTGAACATATTTGTCAGAATGAGGCATCTAAGCTGTGAACAAAGATTCCACATAAAGATTAGAGACCTGCAACTAAAATTAATCGTCTGCAATACGTTACATAACTGGCAATGCAGACGCATTTTCCGCTTAAACTGCCCTATATACATAAACCAACTGAAATTTCTGGAGTTATAAACTTGCACTTGAAATTTTATAACTTACCTTGAGTTTGTATAATTTTCTTGTATTTGTGCATTGAATTTACTTGTATTGGTATAATTGTTTTAAATGTGTATAACTTCCCTTGAATTTACATCATTTCACTTGTATTAGTATGATTTTCCTTGAAGCTGTAGAATTTGATGACAAAGTTGAACACATTACGTAAGTGGCTTCAGGCTGGTTATGTCAAAGTTCAGGTTGTATTATATGGTAACATAAGAATATATGTATTAATAAGAATAAGAAATATGGTGACTTAAGAATTTCTTCGTCGTACTCCTGCTTTTCTTGTGCCAAACCTTGCCCTCGTGAAATTTCGACCAAATCCGACTAACAAACTTGTGGACATTGTCGTCTCCCAAACAGACAAACACTCGAAAACTAGATTCAGCCAAGTTTTTGAAGCCCAATTGACGTAAGAAACTCCTAACCATAACCATTTTAGATTGTACATGCAACAATGCCAAACTGAACATTAAATAAATCCATTCGTCTTCATTATGCTATCATATAAAAAAAAGGTGATCGCTGTCCTCAAAATGTAACGAAGCCAACAAAAAAAAAAAAAAAGGAAATGGACCAGAAAAATAAATTGGTGTTTCCTTCTCATAATTACTAAGAAAAACAAATGGATTTCATCAATTTGGACCAAAAATAGCTGATATCTACCCCAAAACAAAACTTGTTAAGGATTTTCGGCCATGTGAAGCTTTTCGGCCATGTGAAGTCGATATATTAAACGCCAAGCTCTTTCGCCAAGCTAATCCCACCGACTAAGACTTCAAACGTTAAATAAAATATTTGAAAATTGCGTAGTAAGCAATTTTCATATATTTCATTTAACCTTCGAAATATTACTCGGTGGGATTAGCGTGGCGAAAGAGCTTGGCGTTTGATATCACGACTTCACACGGCAGAAAAGCTTGGCGGGAATCCTCAACAAGTTTTGTTTTGGGGTAGATTGTAATTGACTTCGTATTCCTTTAAGTATTGGCCCGAATATTTCCTTTTCATTTCGTTCTTTTTAACTCTTAGTAGAGTTCCCATTAAAAATTACACTGAAAGTAATACTCTCAAACTGTAGCACTAACAAGTCAAAAACATAAAGACGACAGCTATAAAAATTCATTACCGGAGTTAATAGGTGCAGAGACAAATCGATGATAGTAACTACAGCCAATTCGTGCTCCTAATATTTTTCGGGTGAATGGCTTTATTTGATGAACATCTCAATGGGCCGAAGTGCAGCGTCACAGACCTTTTGCAAAACAACATCCAGAGCATCGACTTCTACGCTGGCCTCAGAGTGCTGCAGGGAAGCTGCTTTCCTTGGCGGCTGGTGCAAATTTTAATGATTTTGGGAATTTTGGGGCATAAAATACGACGTAACGTACTTACCTGTTATGTATTTCACCAACTTATTCCATTCTTATATAGAGCATTTTGTTACTGGCAATGTTCTTTTTACAGGTCACGTCATGTTTAAAGGCGCCTGTCCACCATTTTGATAGCGTTGGCCATATTCTAAACATAGCATCCACGTTCCAGATTCTCCGTCATCCAATAGGCTGATGTGCGTCACGTGATCTCGTTTTACTTATGAAAATTCACGGCGCTGCTGCGAAAGGTTGTTCCTTTTTTTTTTAATTTACCGCAAATTTCTTTATATTGCTTAAAATTCTACGGTGCTGCATCTAGGATTTGAAAAGGTGAAAAGGGGGGAGGGGGGGGGTGAAAAGGCGCCTTTAATGTTGGGCTATATTCAGTAATAATTTATTTTTACGTACAAACATAATCGCCCGTTCATCCGGATGTTGTGATACGAACGTTGCAATCTGGCGTTCAAGCCAGTTTCCATTTCTCACTTACAGAATTTCCCCAAGTAAAGACAAAATTTCCTTTTTTTTTTTCCTGGGCAAACAAACTTTATCTTTTTTAATTATTTTTAATTTTCTTTCATTACACCACTGATTTTTACCATTTCCTAACTCTACAAAAAATTACAGGGTGGTCCACAAAACACTGACGACCCAAAATTTTCTAAGTTCAACTTTTCTAGTTAGCACCCCTCAGAACCAGAAGAGGACAGAAATCTTCCCGTTTCATTAGATTTGATTTCTGTCCTCTCCTGGTTCTAAGGGTTGGTAATTAGAAAAGTTGGACTTGGTAAATTTTGGGTCGTCAGTTTTTTGTGGGCCACCCTGTATTATCACAGAGAAGTAAATTGACGCAAATTTAAATAAAATTCAATCGACTACTTATTAGAACCAGCCCTCCTGTTGTTTGTTGCTTGGCAGCTACTTATTTGTGTACATTTTGTTATTACCTGGGCCTATTTCGATAATTGGAAATAAAATGAGGGCTAGGAATTTTATTTCTATCATTTTACTTGGGCTGCCATAGAGCACAATCAGTTTATTAACCCACCACAGCATTAGGAATGGTAATTATATAGAACAACGCCTTTTCAAGCTATCGACATAATTCAACTACCTGTCGATTCCTTTCGTCGTTGCGGTTCAGGAAATCATAACGAAAACTTGCGCAAACGCTTTTTTCTTTTATAAAATAA
>JAHWFP010008279.1:15842-36659 GCA_023313725.1 Lithobius niger | reverse complement strand
TAGGTAATTACGGTCAAGTCAGCAAGCAAGAGATGGCAACTTTACACCTCCAACCCAACGCTGTGATTCGTCCACAACAAATCACGGTAAGTGCAGGCCACTAGTGATGCATATCACCAGGAACGCTGTACAGAAGGCAAAGAACAATCTCCAACCCTCTGAGCACAAACACATCACCGCACTTTGGCTGCACTGCACAACACACCAACACTGCACAACACATTTTGCACACTGCCACCTCTGCACACCGCTGCACACCACTGCACTCTTCTGCACATTGCCACACACCACTGCACTCCACAACACCACTCCACATCCACAACACGGCAACAGGACCATCTCAATACCAAACGGCCCCACTGACACACCAAATACGACACACCAATTTTACACTCTGCAGCACTCAGGAAACTCTCTCTTTAACGAGCAATCCATCCACTTATGCTTACAACACACCACAAGAAAGCCTTCAAAAAAACTTTCTTTTCGCTCCATCACTTCTCTTGCCACCCTAAACACACCATACCACAAAATACCACACACAACAATCCACCTCCCTGGATCCAACTCAAAAGTACTGTTCACCACTGGAGAAAACACATTTTTGCCAAGGCAAACCCCCCTACACTCAGCATTAGGGCGTTTGTCCCCCTTTCCCCAGCAAAAAAGTAAACATGCAACACATATCCAAACAATGCTAACAACAACACTGTAAACCTTGCATGTTAACAACAACAAGAAAACTTCGTCAGACACAGAAGTCAACAACACTTTGGGAGAAGCAAGCACCCACTGCAGCTTGTGAAAAGCTTTCCCGCAACTGCTGCCCCCTCCCACTTTGTCTGGTGCCCCTTTGTTCACACTGACAGCTAAAGGCAATACCCACTTTGCATAGTTATTTAACATGTGCAAGCCATCACCAGTCAATCCTAACCTAGACTTTACTTTTTTCTTCGTGTTTATAACCAGTAAAGCCGATTTTGCTTCCACTTTCACCACAACTAGGCACCTACACTTTTGCTTTACCATTGCAGACAGAGGGCCACCAATAGCTTCCTCGTTTACTTGTCTGCTCGTGACATTCCCAGGTTTCCCTCCTGAATCCCACACCTGAGATCGCCTGTATAACTCCTTACCTTTCACTCCATTCTGTCCTTCCACTACCATGATATTGACTCCAATCTCATCACTAGTAGTAACTTGTGCAAACTCATCTTTCCATCTTTCCTTCTTTCCATCTGCGATTTCCCTCTTTAACCTCATCTTACTTCCGTGAACTAACTCCGCTGGAGTGAAGTTTGCCGCCTCACAAGTAGACTTATTTGCAAACTTAGCTGGTGCTAAAACATCATTCCCTTTGTCAGGATACTCCAAATCCAAATCCCTGCTACAGTCTACCCTCGTTCTGTGCAACCTTTCTACATCCTGAGACTGCGAATGATAAGGCTTACCATTTACAAGGCCGATTTCACACTCCTTCAAGAAACAAGCTGACCGTTCAGGAACCAACGGTTTCCCAAGATTCAATTGGAGTTCCACAGAGAACCCAATCTTTGATCCAATCGCTAAGCTTTCATTTACGACCGTGTGTGAGTTAGCCTCCCTGACAGCCACTGCTTCAGGATACCTAGTCGCCCTATCACAAACCTTTAAGACAGGCGTATTTCCGTCAGACGTCACTTTGAAAGGCTTTACTAAATCCATTTCCACCTTAATGAAAGGCTCTGCCACAACCGGAACTAAAATCATTTCGTCCTCTCCCTTCCTCACATCTTTTGTATATTTCTTACAGATTTCACACCACTCTATCCAATTTTTACATTGTGCACATATTCTTGGCCCATGCAATACTTCTTGCAACCTGGCAATGTTCGTTTCCGTGGCCATGTGCCCAAAATAGGCATTAACATGTGCCATCCTTACCAGTAGCCCCGTAAGCATTTTTGGTACCACTACCTGGTCACACATTTTGGTGCCATTTTCTGCCGACCATTTCTTACTTAAGTCATCATCCTTCCAAACAAAAGATGTACCTTCAATGTCAGTTGCCACTCGACATCCCTCCAACCCAGGATCAAGCACCTGCCCTTGCATTAAAACTTCAGCTTTAACAGCTAACAAGTCTTGAATTCCTGCTGTCAACAAACCTACATTTTCTTTCCCTGCAACCGTTTCACTAATTTCCGTCATCCTTACAGAGTCGGCCACAACACTAGCTTGTTTATTGACTAAAACGTGTTGTGACTGGACAACTGTATCATATTGTGCAAGCCCATTATCTTCGACCTTGACACTCATTTCAGCAATTACCTTATTTTCACTTGCAACATTTTTAACACTTTCCACCGTTTCCTCATCTTCAACTTTAAATAGTCCATCCAATACATCACCATCAATAAATTGATCTACAGCCCGCTTTTCGTTACCTTCCTTTTCATTGAAACCCGTTTTCGACCTAGCTATCGCATTCCGTGTTTTGTTTACCTTTGTTTCAATTTTTTGTAGCTTTTCGTAAGACTTTTGGCTAAGCAGAAAGTCGTACGTTTCGTTCTTGAAGAATGGCGACACACCGCATTCCAGCATAATGTAGCCATCGTCTGTAGCCAACTTTACCTTTGCCACCGGAAAGTCTGTCACGTTTTGACTTACAACTGACGACAAAACAACTCGTTTCCCTGTGAACGAACTAGGCTCTACTATTTTACTTGAAACCACATCCATAAATGCACCTGTATCCAGCAAATAACTACCAGGCTTTCCATTAATTGTACATTTCTTACATAACTGGCTTTCCACCGACTGTGTACCACTTCTAACTTTAAAAGAGCTAACCTCCTTTCCACTGTGTACACTAGGAAATTGAGTACATACATTTCCCACTGAGGCTTTGGTACCATTGTTGGGACAATCCCTTTTCAAATGCGAGCTCGAGCTACAAACGTAGCACTTACGTGGCTCATCCGCCTTTAAAGGCGCTCTCCTACCAGACTGATTATTGTCGTTAGCTTGCGGCCTTGCTTGCGCATTGTAAGCCGAAGCTGTAGTACCATTGCTCGTACCATTATTACCTGAACCATTTCTAGTACTATTGCTATTGTTACCATTATCATTGTTACTGTTCCCATAGTGACTAGTACCATTCCCTTGGTTGCCTCCATTGTTTCTGTTACCTTGACTACCTTGATAACCATTACCATTCCGATATCTGCCATAACCATTACCATTGTTACCTCCTCCACGGTAATTATTTCCGCCCTGTGGTCCGCCTTTTCCATTGTCAGAACCACTCCCCTGTCTTAGAACTGCTTCTTGGCGATTAGCGCAGTAATCGTCTGCAAGCGAAGCTAAATTCAAAACAGACTCTTGTTTACCCTTATCAATAAGCCATACTCTTATCGGACTTGGTACCTTATTCAGAAAATCCTCTATTAATACCTGCTGGAACAATTTTTGGAAAGAATCCCCACAATCAAGTTCCTTAACCCATTCAGTACCCAGTGTTGTCAAAGTGTGAGCAAAATCTAAGTACGTTTGTTTATCAGTTTTTTTTGCTGATCTAAACTGGTTATGTAAACACTGCCCTGTAACATTAAATCTTACTTTGAGAGCTTTAACACACAGATCAAACTTTGCAAAGTCATCATCAGAAAGACGCATGAGTGTTTCCCGCGCTTTCCCTGTTAACAAAGATAACAATCTGAAAGGCCACTCTTCTTTGTTAAAGCCCATCCTATCACAAATTCTAGTAAAACCAGACAAGAAAACTAATATGTTGTCTTCCTTCTCCCTGAAGGGTTGGCACAACTTCGACATGTCATAACGTTTTTCTTGTTGTACAGACTCTGTTTTTACCTTTAATTGTTCTTGCTTAAAGGACAACTCTCTTGACTGCATTTCATCATTATGCTGCCTAGCATTTTCGCTAATACGCAGCTCATGCTCCTGTTTCTCCCTCGTTAATCTATCTTCCCGTTCCCACCTCTCTCGTTCTAGCTCTGCCTCCCTTGCAAATTTTTCTCTTTCAATTTCGTCCTCCCTCTCTCTTGAAGCCTCCTCCCTTTTTAATTCTTCTTTTCTTACACTTAACCTTTCCCTCTCCAATTCTTTTTCTTCATTTATTACCCTTTTAGCCTCCTCTACAGTTTTAACTGCTTCTGCGAGATCATCAGCCAACAAAGTTCCTCCCTCCAACCCACCTTTAAACATAGCCAGAATTTCACTTTTTTTTCTAGGCGCATGCAACCCTAATTCCTCACACACAGCTTTCAAATCAACCACAGTTTTATCACTAAGCAACTCCATTGTAAAATTACTTAATTACCTAAGTAACCAACAATCAAAAAAAAAAAAATAGCACCAACACGCACAACAGTTCCCGCAAGCTTTAAACAACACTTTTTTCCCAAACGCCCTAATACCAAGGTGTAAAAAAAGTTTGCCACAGCTCACCTGTTGCCGCGTTGTGGAGACGCTGCCAAGACGACTTCTACATCCAAACTGACGAACCCAGGCTTGCACTGACGATGACTTCAAACCCTATTTCGCTTCTTCCATTACCGGAATTCGCCGAAATTTTCCTTCTCACACGGCGAAGTGCAGCATTACCGCCCACTCTCGCTGATAGGAATGTTCTCCGTCCCTCGTCCAGTCGCAATCTTGTCTGCCAGCTCAGCTTTTCCGTCTCTTGACTCGTCTTTCTTTGCACAGCAGGAAGCCCCTTTAATCTTCCTCCCACGATGGTTGCCGCCAAAGTCGAAATTCTGCCATGGAAAGTGAACCCACTGAGTTGGAGAAGCTCACCAGTACCATCTAAGTTGACATTACCGCCGACTTTCGATGCAGCTGTGTCCCTTTAACGTGAAAGTCCGGATGTAAGCCAAAACTGCTGGTTTCTTCGACGTGTAAGTCCAGCTTGACCGCTGTCACCAATGTATTTACTTTACACTTGATGCAGACGCAATTTGCTTCACCACTGCCAATGTAGACACAAAGACAGCACCCTGACCGTTGAAACTCGAACAAATCGACATGAAATCCAGCTGCTTCCTCGACGTGAAAGTACGGCTACACCGCTGCCGCCAATGTAATTTCAAGGGTTCACTGCAGACTTGTTAAATTCAAACTTCTTTACTTCTTCCTTTGACATAACGCAATTTACAAAAATAAACATTTAACAATCCGCACATGAATCGAGAAATTGTCCAACAAGACAGTTCGTGCATAGAGTTCTGTCCTTGTTGCGTTCTTGTTGGGAAAGACCTCCCTTCGCGCCAAACCATCTTCAATATAAGGGCTAGTTCTCGCTACAAAATATGGAAACACTTTCCGTAAAAGGAACGGACGTGTCTCTCACGTGGAACAATAACCAAAAACCCGGCATTCCAAAGTTGGCCAATGTTTCTTTTCATCGTTCGAGTAGAACACCATAATTAGCTCTAATTATAGTCATTAGGTAATTACGGTCAAGTCAGCAAGCAAGAGATGGCAACTTTACACTCCGTTTGATTTTGCCTTGCTATTGTTGCTAGACTTGACCATTGTTATGGGTTGTGTTCATTGTTGTCTATTAATTCCTTTTGCCTTTGTCTTCTTCCCTTGTTTTGGAATCTAGGCTGCAGCCTAAATTTTGTATCCCTTGTTGCGGAAATGTTTTTTCCTATTGCCTTTGATACAGCATCCAATCATTCCCAAATATCTGGATTAGGATGTGTTTTACCTGTCTAAACCTATCTCTAATCATCATGATCAGTATTTCAGTATTTTTAGGACTTATCTCAAAAGGGGGGGGGGGGGGGGGCCCCGCATATTACAGGGAGATATTATGCTGACCTCTGTGAAATTTTTCTCCTTTATTCATTGTGCTGCCGTGCAATTCGTGCATAAATAGGCACCATCTATTTGCTTCGCCTGTCCCAAAATCCTAGTAACTGTCAAACATGTTTTTCATTTACCGTACTGTAACTTCCCCGATCAAGCCTATTTACAGTTGTTGCCACAACCAGAAATAAAATAGAGAATGGCAGTCCTCTTAAACTTGCTTCATAAATGCCACTTTTTGCCACCACAGAACACATCCACGGGACCTTTGATTCCTGTTAAGCGTTAAGTAACTATCTTGGGGCTGTACCAGCTCTGGTGCAACATTCTTCACGAAGTTGCATCAACCGCGGCTCAACCGAAACCCCCACCGAAACGTTAATTCGCACGAACTTTGACCGACGTCAAACTTCGTAAGCAAGTTCGTCCGATGTCCCACAGTAAATACTAATTTGATGGTTTCGCCATGTTGGTATCTGCTATATCACATTTACTTTGATACACTTATGAACTATAAGAGCCTAAAAGTTAGCGGGAAGTGTTAAACATCCTTAATTTCAACTTTAACATGAATGTGTATCATATTTTTCAATAAAGCGTCGTAATACTAGATATTTGAGAAGATAAAAAACTGACACCTGGATGAAAAATTTGTTGGAGAACATTTTTTTTCATCTGACGGCAAATTTCTTTTGTGGCGATACAAAATAAATAAAAACAACAAAAAAACACAACAATCAAATGTACAAATGATCAATGAAACAGTTTAATGGTATTCTAAAGTTACAAAATGACATTGAAAATGGCATTGATGATTCGCGTAACAAAGATGACAGGAAATGGCCTGGGTTATCGCAGTTCTTATAGAACTGATAAGTCACAATGTAGCCGTACAACTACTTTTACTTGAGTAGTTATTTACCGTAAGTCGTCTCTATATTGATAAATATTCAAAAGGTCATAAAAACTAGTACAAAATATACAATAAAAATATGTTTTAACTCTTATTTTGATTTTTAAAAAATACATGCAAATTACCAAGACTATTCAGCAGGTATTGAGCATGTTATGAATGTAAGTTAAATATTGGCTCTGGTCTGTCCGTCCGTCCTTTCCAAGGAAAATAAATGAAGGTAAGGAAGTGTGATCGATTTTATCTTTTGGAAGTCAGAAGATAACCAAATCCTGACAATTCTGGCTTATCTGTTCGTCCAGAACTCGTTATGGATTCTAATAATTTAATGTTTATGAGAAGCACTACAACTAAGACAATTCACAATGCACTAGTTTGCTTATAACTTCTTTTCTTCACGTCTGGAATAGATGGGGTTCCATCTAAAATAACGAGAAGTAAATATCACAATTTTCTTCTTCAGAATGGACTGGATGGGTCTTGTGAAAAAAATCAAAAAGAATAACTTCGGTTTTGCTAAACCTTAGAATCTGTAAAATCAAATCTTTGCGTGATTCGGTCCATTCGACTCTTCATAAGCCTTGAATTTTTAAAGAAGGGTTCTTTAGCAAGACAGATGATAAAGAAGTTTTTGCACAGTTTCGAGAACACACTTTCAGCTACCAGTACTCGTTCCCCGAGCATCGATTTAATGTCCAACGCGCAATTTTTCTAGCATTCGAGGCATTCCCAACCAAATTTCATTCCTGATTATCAGTCTTTTTTTGTGATAAGGTGATAACGCAGCAGGATAAGCGACGTCCGGAATTACCACTGACCACGCTTCCCTCATCATCTGGATACAAACCAAGGTCGTCAGCGTTTTCGTGAATCTGAAACAGAATGGCTGCAATTATTACTACGCCTCATTTGTGCCAGGTTGAGATATTCGATAATTTAGAATAACGTATTACCACAATTGTCTTTCCGATTATTGAGTGTGTTCCAGTCAGTGATGCAATAGAATCCACTATCTTCACTGCAAGTTTGCCATGTTCATCGCATTCAACATTGCCCAAGTCGCCAATATGTCTGAAAGTAAAGCAGTCTATTGTGAACAGCTCAGTCCCAATTATGTAGTTAAACATTTATGTTCTTTCACATTATAACCAACTTAATGTATCACTGAATCACTAAGGAGCAATAATGTAACGCACACTCGACTACTTTCCTGGCTACATTTTTCAGTGTTCTTCAATCACGTCGTCTACTTTCCGTTCATCACCCTACTGATGATACATCATTTTTCAAGATTTTGAAATCATGAGTTGATCTATAGTGTGCACAATTAAAAAAGTAAAAACATTTGAATATAGCAGTAAGGTTTCACTTGGACTAAACAGTACAGCAACACTGCAGTATCTGAAACCTTACAGGAAAGTTTGTGTTCTTTTGCTGTTTTGGCTTCGGACCAGTTAAACCTTACCTTAAACATCAAACGAGTTCGTTTTTGTTTTCTAATTTAGGTTATTTGTAAGTGGTTTTTAATGCCTTTTTCAGTGATATCCAGCCCGGTTGCAACAACGGCACAACAATGAGAAATGTTCTGTTATGTACGCCCGTACTTTCGGTACGCCCGTACTACGCCCGTCAAACGTTGGGTACACGTTTGAACGATTTTTTTGAATTAGGCAGGAGTTAAGAGGACCCACCAGACGATTTTGGTGTTAGTTTGACGGGATTTGGGACTTGATTTTTTTTTTTGGTTTCCCCCAAAAAATAACCCAAAATATTGCCCTTTTTGCAATGTTAGACCCATGGTACCTTGCTGCTACTCTTGCCCTAGACACCTAGTCAGCTTGAAAGCCAAACACACACTGACTGGTCATGTGATGTTGCTCAAAAACCCCTGGCATATTAATTACCTTTTAAAACCTAACTACCCACCACTCCTTAGCATTACAACTCAATTTCAAAAACTAAAACATTGACAAAAGCCGAACAAAATGGCCGCATAATTTATGCACAATCGAAAATGACCAATGACAGGATAGGAGACATATTTTTGACCAATGAGAACTCTTGATTCAATTTCGAAGAGCCCATTCTTGGCGACCATTTTCCTGACTGAAACAGAACAAAATGGCCGCCCATTCTGGGTACGTTATGTTAAGGCGGGTTACTTCCAATCCGTTCACACAGATTCCAATTTGGTTCTGCAATAACATGCTAGCTTTCAGTACCAAAGGCGGTGGGTTCGATCCCCACAGTGGCTGTATTTTTTTATTTCAAAGTCTTCAAAAAACAAATAACACCCTTATTTTCAAGCATCTTCGTTTTATTCCTGTTGGGTGTGTGGCTAAGGCTCTACTCTTCACTCTTACAGGTCATAAGGTCGATCCCTTGAGTGGCCGTATTTTTTCCTGTCAATTCTTCATCTCCAAATACCAAATAACAACCTTATTTTCAAGCCTATACTATCTATTCCTGTTGGGTGTGGGTAAGGCTTCACGTTTTAGCTTCACATTGCGATTTTGATTTGTTGACGGTTAAGGAGTTACAGCCAAAAAAAAAACAGCGTTTTGGGGAATGATTCCCTTCCCCCCACCCCCTCCGTGTGGATTCTGAACTTGCTATCACTGGAATTTTTTCTAGTTACCCCTTCATGTGCATCCATATCAAAATTAATGCTTTTCGCAGCATGACTTGATGGGTGCTTGTTCATAAATATTTCAGTTTTAGCATTGAAATGGCTTTAATTCTTGCTAGGAAATGGCTTAATTCCTGCTGTTTTGAGAGTTACTAAACGATTCAACCGATGGGCCGACAAACTTAAATTTCGTATCAGATGATACCACCAGTTGAGCACTCCACTCCCATATTTGTTTCATCTGTGTAGCAAAATTATTGCGAGAATTATGAACTAACTTACGTACGCGTTTTTTTCAATCTTGCGATTCTTAGCGGTGAAACTACCAAATCTCGCTATTTTGAGGTTTGATAACGAATCAAACAATGGCCCTACATTTTTAAATTTAGTATCAAGGTATACCCCAGAATGAGCACTCCACTCCCATGTTCATTTCGTATGTGTAGCGAAATTATTGTGAGAATTATGAACTCTGTTAAGTACAGATTTTTGCTGCGAGGGCTTGACTGCTTCGGGACAGTGTTGGATATTTCCGGAAAACAAATCAACAGGGAAGAAAGTTTCTTCAACTCTCAGTCAAGCCGTATTTTTTTTTTCAGTGAATAACCATCACAAATTTACAGAAACAAATTAACGACGGACAAAATAGCCATAAAAAAACTTAAATAAAAAATCGTGAAATCGGGCCACACAGCAATTTAGCACTTGCGAGTGCATTGTACATAACAAAATCGAGAGCATTTGTAAATGGATTCCGGGAAGAAAGTTTTACGGGCCCACAAATCCGAAGTTTTCATGCTTAATGGCACGTATATTGATCTATTGAAAACCGTTTAACGAAAGTATTTTGTAGATATTTTTTAATGAATTTTTTTCTTTTGTTGTCCTATCTCTGGCTAAGTTAGTTGAAACTTAGTTCAGCAAGTCGCCACTAGGAGAGCTGATGCTTGGTTTCAAACCATCTTCGTGAATCCTGCCCATGTTTTTGTACATGTAACTCCATCCAGTAATTCTAACAAGTACTTTCGAATAAGTATCAAGACTCGAGACACACGCTAGTCTGTCGGTTGCCAAGATAAACGATAACACCTATCCAGATTAAAATATGTATGAGCACGGCGACTGCTAACACTTATTTTTTTTACAGCTAAGGCAGTTTGGCTGTTTTTAGCCATGCCAGGATAAATAATAACGCGACAGAAAAGGCTGAAACTTGTTTGATCGGGGGACTTTAATCGCATGACAACACAAAAGTCGCTATTAGTGACATAGCTTTCCATTTTCTGTGTTGAAAAAACGATATGAATAACGTTGACATTTGCACAGTTACTAGTTATCAGCTAACGCCATTTCTTGTTTCGCGAAAATAAATTCATTCATGCGGTTAATAAAGCTGGTTCATAGCTCATTTTATAGGTATTGTTCTGTAGGTGTGTCCTTTCCATAAGGCCTTTTCTAATAAGTCAAGTGGTTCAAGGGTTCTAATGGACCAGAATGATTGTTTTAAACATTGTTATTACGCAACAGTGCCAATCAACAAACGCCAGCTGCACATGTAGACTGAAGATCTACCACAAAACAAAACTTGTTAAGGATTCCCACAAAGCTTTTCGGCCGTGTGAAGTCTTGGTGTCAAATGCCAAGCTAATCCCACCGAGTAATAATTCGAAAGTTAAATGAAATATATGAAAATTGTTTACTGCGCAATTTTCAATTATCATACATACAGGATGGGGCAGAAAGGAAGAGCCACCCTTAGCAATCAATGATGGTTAATGTTAGGATAATGAAACTTTGCATGGTATGTAGGCGAACGGGGGGCCAACTAACCATGTGTCGATCACTGACCTTGACGCATATTTTCAACGTCATCGTGATACTACCTTTTTAACCATGCTTCGTAGAGCCCTGGTGTAAATTAGAAACTTGTAGACATTGGCTGACATTGTTGACATTGGATTCTGAACAGTGTTTCTTGTGGCGTTTTATTGTTCAAAACCAACGAGCGGGAAATCAAGTGAGATATCGCACTAGTGGATCTCCAGTGCCGCAACAAGCTTTTTCCAAGTAGAGGTGCAGGGGCAAAATGTTGGGCCCCCTCCTCCACAATTACACCGTTTTGGGGCAAAGTGACTCCAATCCCGACGAAACAGTCGTGAATTTGTCCCATTTGGGCCCCTGACTAGCCCTTTGCACCTCACCTAATTACGGCCCTAGAGGTCTCAACACAATTAAAATGCGCATGTCTACTGTTAATTATTGGCTACAGGAATTCCGTGATAGGATACACACAAATGCCAATACGATATGTCAATATTATCATTCGGAATATTTTGTGAGGATTATCTCTCCAGTGTAAAGATATAATTATTTTTTTACCCAAATGAAATTATAAGGAAGCACACCTCGTTCGTAAGAATGTCCACATTTGTAGGAGAATTTGCCATGGTGGATCTATGCTAGGTGTTGCTTAACCCGTTTCTATACAATTTTAGTAAGCAAAAGTTACGCGGCCCTGTTATTATTTTAAAAATAATGCAAAAAATTCTTCTGAGAGTCTCTGAGAACCACGAGTAGAGCTGAGCTAATTTAGATTTGGGGATTTGGGCAGCCCTTCGGACAGAGGGCATTAAGATTTAGGTCCAGGTCCCCAATCCGCTTGTATGAAGCGCCTGTGATTTATTATGACTACTAATTATACTCAACCGTTACCTTCTGTCAGCATTAGGTGCACCATGCGGCTCTTCCAAAGGATTGTAGTGGTTCCCAGCCGACTCGCAGCCGTTACTTATGTCACCGAACTCATGAATATGAATGCCGTGTGTGTGCAGGGCTCTCCGTTCCTGTTCACTAAGGTGCACGAAATCGGGACTGATTGTGAATCCCCACAGATCCAAGATGATGTCCAGTCGTCCTTTCTGAAATCAAAACCACACATTGATTATCCTCTTTGGCAGGCCAAGATAACGATATAGGCTGTTACTCTCCTGTTACTGTACCTCAGTAATGGATTTTTATACACAGAGCCTAGCACTGGTGCACCCGTGAACTTTGTTTGGGAGGTGCAATGAAAATTGGAATTCAAAATAGCTACCAGAAACTGAAGGTCCAAAAAAGCAGCAGGGGCATGCGGTTTTTAAGTTTTTTCGGAGCTGTTGGACAACATAGATTGATTTCTGTTTTTGTTGCCTAACCGAAAACATACATTGCCTGATTTTTCCTTATAGAGCAGTTCCTTCCTTTGAAGGCTCAATCCCAAGCGATGAAAAGTTGGCTTCCCTGCCATGCTCGTAGCTCCCTTCTACGCATGGGCGCATGCCTCTGTATAAAGCGTCCGAGTCGAGCTGGCTTCGTCTTTCTTCCACTCAGGGTCCACCTTGGTGACCGAGAAGGGAGGCCAGGCGGGTGACGGTAATGTATGCTTTTGGTTAGACAACAAAAACAGAAATCAACCAAGCCATACTCTGGTATTTCTGTTTTTATTGCCGTTGAAAATATTGATTATTTTTCCTTATACAGGGTGGGGCAGAAAGGAAGGGCCACTCTTGGCAATCAAAGATGGTTAATGTTAGGATAATGAAACTTTGCATGGTATGTAGGCGAACGGGGGGCAAACTAACCATGTGTCGAACACTGACCTTGACGCATATTTTCAAGGTCATTGTGGTGCTAACTTTTTAACTATGCTTCATAGAACCCCAGTGTAAATTAGAAACTTGTAGACACTGTCAAGGCATGGCCAATGCAAAAAAAAATCAACGAAATTCGGTACGTTTAGTTTAGGAGTTACGGGATTTGCAAGCATCATTCTGTTGTGCTGGCCGAGTGGCTTTCCTGTCAAACAGTTCTGTTTCGTACACCACGCATTGTATTAGTAGGTAATAGTGTTGGCAGCATACGCAAATTGGCGTAATTCATTAACCGTGATCAGTTCTGAAACAAAATCAGAAATGTTAACCTGAGGGAGGAACAACCTTAGATTAATTTTCTAGACGACCACGGTGATTAAACTATGCCAACTTGCATAAGATGCTGTAGTTTGCAGCACAATTCTGTTTGTACGTGTAATGTAACAGGTTTTGTTGAGCTATGACAGTGTCGAATGATCAGTATGTCAGTTGCTGTTTGTTTTCAAGCATGCTTCATGTACTTTGCGGACTACTGGACTGGCTTCCCTGCCATGCTCGTAGCTCCCTTCTACGCATGGGCGCATGCCTCTGTATAAAGCGTCCGAGTCGAGCTGGCTTCGTCTTTCTTCCACTCAGGGTCAAGTGAGACAGAATGATGCTTGCAATTTCCATAACTCCTAAACTAGCGTACCGAATTTCGTTCTGTTTTTTTGCGATGACCATGCCTTGCCAATGTCTACAAGTTTCTAATTTAAACTGGGGTTCTACAAAGCATGGTTAAAAAGTTAGCATCACGATGACCTTGAAAATATGCGTCAAGGTCAGTGATCGACACATGGTTAGTTGGCCCCCCGTTCGCCTACATACCATGCAAAGTTTCATTATCCTAACATTAACCATCTTTGATTGCCAAGGGTGGCCCTTCCTTTCTGCCCCACCCTGTATAGCAGACCTCGTCACATGGAGGTGGAAGCCAAGGACGATGGTTACCCGTGCTACGAGCCGGCTCCCTTGGAGTTTAATAACCCCGTGAACCCACAGAGAATGGACGGATAATCTGTCAATTGATGAGGACGACCTGGGAGGTTTTCACCTGAGACAGCCTAATAGACCGTGTAACCAGTGACTGAAGGTGCTGTTATGATCTCATGCGAGGTGACCGTACGGAGTTGGCGTTGTTCGTAATTAGGTTTGGATCGTACGTCGGAAAAGCGGTTAAAGGAGGCATGGATGGCGACCGTATTCTAGGCAAGGTAAATGAAAAAAGTTAGGCATGCAGACATGACAGAATTCTCATTACCTTATAATAATAATAATAATAATAATACAATTTTTAACCCGCTAATGGGTATAGAAACGGAAGGGATTCACCACTCACACCACCCCAAAAAGAACGTCGACGTTAGTATGTACGCTTGAGGTGTTTGGATAGGTCTATACCCTTTACAGCTAGTTTGAAGGAATTTATATTTTCGGATGAGACAACTGCACCAGGTAGGGAATTCCAACTCTAGATAATTCTATTTGGGAAAAAAAACTTCCTACAGTCCGTATGAGCTGTAGAAGGTTCTTGGTCCAAATATCATGGGTTTGATGATCGAGGAAGAATGTCCTCAGTGTGACGAGGTACTGTGGCCGAGGAGCAAGTGGTTACCTTCGACAGTCATGGAACTTTTTCGGGGGAGACAAGGAAGCGGCCGTATTAGGCCGTTGAAACGTTCGCAAAAAAGTGGGAAGCAGTCGCATTAGGCGGCCGTTTAATTTCTCGTGAAAGGCTGAAACACTTGAATTTGGAGTAGTAAGTCAGAAATTATGCTGCAAATGTGTTTGTATAGTGTCTCTTCATCTTTTCTCGTTTTTATATGAATTTTGAACGTGATATAAAGGATGAAGTAAGAAATTAGTCCGCACTGAAGAAGGGAGGGGGGCTGAGGAACCGAAGACGCAGTGGGAGGACAAAGTATCTTTACGGTTGTAGAAGCGACCGATGGCTAGGAAGATCTTCGAGAGTCGCAGAGGGGAAGGTGAAACAAAGTAATGGTAATGGTTGTGAGGACTGTAAAGAAAGAATGCTGGAAGGTCGGTAATGATGTAATAAGGAAGAAGCAGTGAGTGATCGGTTCCTCGGCGAGTAGTTCAACAGGAGATAAGTCGTGGGTGAACCTATGGCAGGGCTCGAAACCCGAGTGCCATGCCCTTTGCACGCTGACAACAGTCCGTGCAAGGAAGTTCCCAA
The DNA here is from genome assembly GCA_023313725.1 of Lithobius niger. NCBI lineage: Eukaryota > Metazoa > Arthropoda > Chilopoda > Lithobiomorpha > Lithobiidae > Lithobius > Lithobius niger. Next base: position 21,435 of record JAHWFP010008279.1, on the reverse strand, counting down.
GAAGAGACAGAGGAGCACTGGACTAACCCGTTGAGGACAGGAACAAAAATAATTGCATCGTCAAACTGCCAAATATTATAGGATGACAGTTGAGTGAGATAGGAAGAATAAGCCACCGAGGACCAGGAGGCGACCGCTAGATCAACAGCTTGAAACGTGTACTGCGGATGACGAAGCTGTGGCATGGTCAGGGACCGTAGCAGAGAGAGGTACAGAGACCGTAGTCGGGTTGGAACAGGGGATTCCGCTGACTCTGTGCATTGTGACCCGTTTTGGAGTGGAAGGATGACGGCCAAGTTCATGTCCGCTTCATGGCTGGGACCTGGCTTAGACGTTATCGTAGAGGGTCCTTTTCTAGTTTTTGGAGGAGGGCGGCCATGGGGAGCCCGGCGAGTCCTTAATTTCGAACAGTGCTCTTCCCTCCAAGGCGGTGTGAGAGGTAAGGGTGACAGCTTCTTGAATTTTTCCTTCATGAGGATATTCGAAGCACGGAGTAAAGTTACTTGAAGCTGAAGGCGGCTGATTTTGTCAGCTAATGTGGAATTAGAGTCCCTAAGAAAATTCACAGTCGCAATGTGATTGATTGTCTATGGTTTCTTGAAGGGTCGGGATCATAGCTGCGGTGGAACGGAGAGAATCCATCTCGAGGGCCGATTCCCGCAAGGCTTCACGTTCTTGTGCGAAGGAATGTGCTACAGATATAAAGGATTCGCAATTGACATTGAAATGAGCCAAGTCATCTGGCGACAGCTGAAGCCCTCGTAGTAAAGCAGAACGGATGGCGTCTGCAGTAGGAAAAACAGGTCTGGTTTTGAGAGCAACCGATGGTGCGACAGTAGATGAAGGTGTCGTGGCCGACCGTAGAGGAACGGGCAAAGGGGCCGATGAACGAGGCAGATGAACTGTACTTGTGGAGGAAGAAGACTTGTTCTTCGTTCGCATACCAAGGGTAGACTTGAACTTGTGGTGTGACGTAGCCTGAGGATACCTGCAAGGAGCATTGTCTTTCACTGGAGGTGGAGCGACCGGAGGTGCCGGAACGGTTGTAAAGTTCGAGGAGGACACCTTGACTCGGCGAAGCTTCTTAGAGCTGGCATTGAAATGGACCTGTGAGGAACCAAAGCCATTAGCGGAAAGGGTACGTTGATTTTCTCGTTGAACAGTGGGTTGACGTGACTTCTTGTGGCGGCGAAGAATGTCTCTCCATTCATCCTCAGAAAGGTGCGCACACACACTACATTTTCTGTTGAACCAATGACACGTGTGGTGAAACTGCATGGCTACAGGGATGTGGATCTAAATGGTTCTTGGTGCTGGTAAACTCGAGGCAAGAACATTTAATGGGGTTCGGAAAAGGGCTGGTGTGGCCGACAATGGGGGCCGAAGTGGCTACTGGAGGAGCGTTTGGATTAGACGAGGAGTCTGCATCGGTCGGGGTTGAAGTATCAATTGTAATTATGACACACTGAGGTTTGGCTGAAGAACACAATGGCGAGACACTGGCCGGACGTGGGAAACGGAGAGGAAGGAACCAGGCTAATTGCGGGAAGACAAAGAACAACCTGCACCGTCTGCTAGTGTTGAAGAGAGACAGAAGGAAGTGCCCCTAGAGATTGGCAGTCAGGGTGGCGACCATAACGCGAATCCAGACAATGGAGACCAGGGGCGACCGAGTCATCTTAGGGCAGAGAGGGCGACCGGACAAAAATGGTTGGCTCAGTTAACAGTGTAGTCATGAAGAAGGATACAGTGGTAAGCGTGGAGTCTGTTGGGCGACCATTGGTTTGAGATATATGGAGCTTGTGAAGGCATACTGGTGTGGTACAACATCTTGCTTGGTCCCTAGCTAGGGTAGGCTCCTCTCGCCTCCACTCCCCCTCCTTTGTTTTTCTTTTGTTAAAGTGGAGAACAGCAGAATTGTGTGCCGCGGAAGAGAACGGAGAAAAGAAGAGAGAAAGGGCGACCGAAAAAGGAGGGTTCGTTGCTCGTTTGGTAGTGCAATGAAGAGATGGCAGTGCAGCCAACCCAATCCCATTGTCTCAAGCAATACGAAAGGCAACCGGAAATTCGCTGTCCAATAGGTGAAGCATTTATTGAGACGAACCGACCGGGAGAGTCGGACGGAGAAGAATCAGGCTACGAAGTTTGCAACAGTCTGTTGCGTACGGCATTGAAGAAGGGAGAGCCGGCCGTTCCAGACGGGAAGGATTGCGGTACTTTTAGCGTTTCTTCAATGCTATCATTCTTATTTTATATATATATTTTGTATCTCATGGTACAATAAGAAAACTTTATTAACAAGTAATGAGAATAGGAGGAGGGTGACCGCTACTAGAGGTCTGCCGTGGTTGATGGAGTTACACAGTTTGAGCTGTATGGATGAGCTACCTGCTGCGGATCTTGCTTAGCTGAGGAAATGGAAGATCGGTCGACCGGAGTACCGGTCGGGATGAGTCCTGATACTATGGAAATGGAGAGTCGGAGACTGGAAAGGTCAATCCGTGTTGGGCGACAAGGATTCTGGAGATTCCCCATCTGCGGTCGGCGCTGCCGATGGTGATATCAAACAGTATGTACAAGAAGGAGTAGCTACTCTCTAGGTATCCTGGTTGGCAGGCGACGTGATAGACCAGAGGAGCAACCAGAGGATCAGTCGGGGTGAGCCTGGAGATTCCGGAGATGGAGATCTTGATTTTGGCGATGATGGGTTAAGTGACACAAAGTCTGGTGAATGCATGCGGGGAACCGCAGCTTATGGTCCGGGGCCGGGAGAGGAAGCCGTCGGACATGATGAGGTAAAGACGAGTTCTGCACAGAGGAGACATGGTGAGGCGGGGACCGGTGAATCGGATGCCAACGGTGCGGCCACAGAAGAAGGAGGGACCGACGGTGGTCCCGAGAAACAACAGTCAGTCGGAGGGATGGTCGAATCTGAAGAAGGGAACTGGGGAAACGGGACCGGTAACCTGGTGACAACCGATCTTGGATTGTAACTTGTGTTGACCGCAGCTGAAGACGTGGCAGGTGGTCAAAAAGGGGACCGACGTGGGGTTGGGCCTGCCTGCAGGCGACCGAAGTGATATTCCAGTAAGCACCTTAAAGGCACATAAATCCCTCCATCCTGACCACTTTACTCATACGTCAACTGCGCTAAAATATAGTTCACACGACTGCAAAGCGCACTGCTCTCTGAAGGAACCATGACATTGCATCTGAGGCTAGATCATCATCCTCATTTCGAGGCCGCACCATGCGACACATCGTACCATGGACTTATATGTTATCACACTACACTCCATGATCGTACGAACGCTAAAAGGTAAACAAACACTGGCGCCCATGACTGCAAGTTATGAACATCAACATATACTTCTGTCTGTTGCTGCGGTTTAATACCCACACGTTAGTTTTATTTAAATTGAGGAGTTAAGCACATAAAAAAGATGATCCGGGATGGCTTGGTTACAGGGAGGCGACCGGAACAGTGAGGTGGGGCCGCCTGCGCCAGGCTGGGCGGCCGTGGAGTTCTTGTCCAAGCTGTCTTTATGGTTGAAGGTAATACCCCGAAGGGGCCAGGAGGAAGAATCCAGTTCGGAGACCAGAGAAAAGTAGGCGTGGCGACCATCCGGAAGCGAGACCGGACGCCGGAAAGGAGAGGAAGAGGAATCCGGAAAACCCAAGACGACTGGTGAATCCATTTGTCGCACGTGGGCTGCAGATGAAAACACTAGTGGAAGACCGAGTAACCAGAGCCTGTATAAAGAAGTCGGGAGAGCCGAAGAGAAGACCCACTCGTGGTGGTGCCCTAAGAAGAAGGATAAAGCCAGCTCAACTCGGGCACTTTATGTAGAGGCATGCGTAAAACGGAGCTACGAGCACGGCAGGGAAGCCAACTTTTCATTGCTAGGGATTGAGCCTTCAAAGGAAGGAACTGCTATATAAGGAAAAATCAGGTAATTGATGTTTTCGACGGCAATACTAGGAAACAGGCTTTGGGCCTATTGTAGCCGGAGCGAACGGATCATCATTTCAAACTTATATTTAGTTTTTATTTTAATGACGATACCACATTTGTTAATAATTCTTAAAAATCTAGGTGCAATACTTAATGGGCCTTGTTGGGCAGTTTGCCTTTTGGTGTGACGTACTACTGTTCTTTGCTGGCCTTTTTCTTATTTTAGCCTTTTGTTTTAATGTAGGCCTATGTTACGTGTAAAATTTGCGTTAACAAGCTTTCGTTTGCTCCAGCATTTAGTTTTTGTTTAGTTATTTGTAGCCTCTTTTCACACCCAACACTGAAGACGTGGGCCATCGCCCCGAGTAAAAATAAAACAGCACGTATGGCCACCGCTGTTTGAGCTCCCGCTGGCAATAATTCTTACATTATTTACAGAAACTGCTGTGGAAAATGTAGTCCTTATATTAAAATATTAATAATAAGGCGTTTAACTGCAAGCCAAACAATCATCAGTACGATAGTTTTTAACAATAGTCAGAAGATTCAAAAGGTTCACAATACTGCTTTGGTATAAGATTTGACACCGCCACCAACGAAAATGTTGAGCTGGCACACCTCTATCACGCACTGCAAGATAATATATTATTTCCAAACTCTATGACTGCAACTGTGCAACAGTGATCTCTATTACATAATCTGATAGAAATAACCATCACAATTTAGGTTAAAAATGTGTTTGCTTTTAGAGCTAGTTTTAGGCCTAATTTTTAGCGTTTAGGCCTAATATTTATCTGGGATTTAGTTTCGTTAGTAGCAGCTAACAACGGTGGTTCGAGATTAAGCCTAATCCTTCATGCGATGCAACACGGTTTTGGTTTCGAGTCTTTACGTTACCATGGCAACCAGGAAACCATAAACTGAGAGAGGCGGGCTTATTATTGTTTCGTGTTTCGTGCTTTCGTGTTTCGTCTGATGTCAATATCGGTTTATAATACCGCTTGGCCTTGATACGACGATTTCAGGCACAGACTAACAAACACCCCACCACAGACGCGACACGGCTAAGTCTCGCAACGCAGTTCTCCAGTGACGCCTTCCTTTCGCCTCGCTGCTAGCGGACTCTGGCGGAAGTGTTGTGCGGTGCCACTTAACAGCTTTACGGCAGCACTAATATTGACTGCCGTTTGGGCCGAAATTAGACTAATTTTAAGCACTGCCAGTTGGTGAAGACGTGCATACATGCAATTTCAAATGTCTTTAACATATTTCGGCCACAAAATGTTTTAGCTTGATTATAGAAATAAATCCTATCTTGCTTTAAAAATTTGGGCGTCTGCTTATAATTATGTTTGAGCAACTGATCATAGAAATAAATCTTCCCTTTCTGTAAAATTGGGAGTTTGCGTTCCTAACGAACGAAATATTAATTAAACATTCTATTTGCAACTATAATAGAATATCTGAACTACCCCCCCCCTCCCAACCACCACCAAAAAAAAAGAATAAATTAAATCTCCATGAGTACTTTGCCGTCATGAAGGCTTTATACAGGACGGAAAGCCGACGGCTCAACAAGAGTTAATAAAGAGCTGCTTCCATTAATTTGGTCAAAGAAGGGGGGGGGGGGGGGGGGGG
>JAHWFP010008273.1:0-20073 GCA_023313725.1 Lithobius niger | reverse complement strand
GATCACGTGTTGGGATCATTTTCAATCACTTAATTGCTTTGATTCTGTGTGTATTGACATTGTTAGATCTCACTAATCAGAAAGAAAGAGTTTATTACTCTTGGCAATTGTTGTAACTTACTCCTTTGTAGGCTACAGCAGTAGTTTCAACAACATCTAACATTCAGTTTGGGGAATGGATATTCAATATCTTCTCTAGCCCAATTCACTTTCCATTTTAGCCAGATTGATATTATGAATAGTGCATTATTCCTATTCCTTTGGAAAATATTGAGCGCATACTTTGTTATTTCTGAGTGGAAACAAAAAGAGCTATGAAAAATGGCAAACTAGTATAACAACTTAAGAATTAGCCATGAGTTACGAATGACCACTTTGAAGAAGAAATAACTCTTTTGCAGTTCTGTTTCTACACCCCATTCTCTTAAACCATGCGCAATGGCTGTTTGCCGTGACGTCACTATGAGTTACCCAATGACGAACGAGAACAACGGCTGTTTGGCCGTCTGATTGGACTAGCCCAGTCACGTGATATGCACGTCACAGCAAACAGCCATGGCGTGTGGTATAGTCGCCAACAAACAATTCAGTTTCTTATTTGTTTTGTAGTTGTGTCAAAAATTTCATTTTTTTTTTTCACTTCAGAATGTGTGAAAGCTGAAACATGTCCTGATTGTTCAAGTCAAGGGAAGTTACGGGATTGTCTGCTTGGAAATTGTGCTTGCCGAGGTACAGAAAAATATGACTTAGGATGTAGTGGTGAACAGCCACTCTGTCTTTTATGCTTCTGTAAACTGTTGTTTTCTATTCTTGGAATGTAGTGTTCCGTACGTGATGATAGGACTTATTACGTTTTGTGTCACTTCAACTTGAATCATAGTTTATTCAACACGAACACGAAAAAAGTGCTATGAGTACGCAACCGTCAGCATCCATTGCATAGGGCTGATAAAAGTTAATTAAGTCATTCTCCACAGCACATGCTTGGGTCCGTTCTTAGTCCTCGAAACGTTTTTTAAGCAATAGTCTAAAAAAATTTCCAATAGCGCTTTAACACTTTCACTAAATATTTCCTGGAGTTAACGACTATACCAGTCCGAGCTCCATTCACATGACCGAATTAATACGAATTTACAGGAAATTCAGAGGAAAACTTAAAGTTTGGGTCTAAAGAATTTTTCCTAGAGTGGCGACTCAACAGTAAAATTACAAATAGAACCCCTGCTCCCTCTGTTTGTGGTCAACTGAAGTAGTAGTTTTGTTCCTAGAGCATTTGTATAGGCAGTCCTCACAGTCCCAAATTCTCCTAGACCTATTCATCAATTTTAATCGTCAGCTGCAATCCGAAATTCCGCCTAGACCTATTCATTAATTTAAATCGTCAGCTGCAGTCCCAAATTCTACTAGACCTATCCATCTATTATTTTAATCGTTAGCTGCATCCCAAAATTCTACTAGACCTATCCATCAGTTTTAATAGTAAGCTGCAGTCCCAAATTCTCCTAAACCTATCTTTTAAATTTAATCATCAGCTGCAGTCCCAAACTCGTCAGCTATTCAAGAAAAATCTGTCATGCCATTTGGATCCAAAATAAAGTATACACAAACTTAAGGATTTCTTTTATTGAGATGCTGGGTTCACTGGAGTGGAGAATTTACCAAAATAAAAAAGTTAGGGTTTTCAGACAAATTCCCTAACATAAGTGGTACTGGTCAACAATGCTTCCTTTGCGTAAAAATTGTAAAATATTTTTTCTCAATAAAGCTTTGTTTCCTCAACAACAGAAGAATCCACTTCCACCATTTCAGAATGTGAATTATAGCAATTTAAATTTACCATAAATGAAACAATTTCTAAATATAGTACGCTTGTTCCCCAACTTTCGTTTTTGATGAAAAAAAATGTGAATTTTCTGTGAAAAATTGGTTGCTTTTTATGCAGATAACTGAATCCATCCAAGAACATGTTTTGTTATATTCTGTTTTGAATGAGAGATGTGATGGCCATGCATTTACAATTTCAGACTGTGCCAAGGACTTGGAATGTCCTCTTTGTATGGATGGAAAGAACACATTCTGCCTGAATGGAACATGCAAGTGTCAAGGTGAGGATATACGTAAACGCTGCGCAAAAACTTTGCATGCCCCTTAATGTAAATACCAAACCATGTGCAGAAGAATTACATAATTATAGTGTCCACGGCCTATGTTGAGTTCTCGGCAGAACGAACACAGGTAATCGATTGTACGTTTTCAGTAGCGGAGTGCCTTGTTGATATCCAAGATGGTTACAAAAACAATGGCGGCCATCGATTAAAGCCACCCCCTCCAGGAAGACGTAGCCGATCATAAAATGCTTGCAGGACTCAAGATACGCCGCGCACACAATAAAAATTTGCCAAAGGTCCCAAGGTCAAGAGTAAAAGTATCCCTACAAGATCCTAAATTTGTGACCAAAAATGTGTTAAAGTTGCTCGAATCAAGGAAAAAGCAATTACATTTCGTCATGTTGTTGCGTTGAGATGTAGGAGGTTTCCTATACTTTTAGTCATTTTGAACGAAACTGAGTAAAAGATCTCACCTTTTCACACCTTTCGGTGCTTGCTTTTTAAAAACTTGTTTGTGTCCGAAGGTGAAGGGGGTACACCCCCTCCTTCACCCCTTCCTTTATTCAAAACGGTCAGCATTCAGAAAGGTCCATAATGTTGACCTACAACCCTCTCGTCCCATCTTGATTAGCTGGCTATATGGACCTGATTTATAATTGCCACTGGAAAGCGTTGGATTACTAATACGTTTTACTAGGTGTAAAAAATATAAAACATAATTTTCTTGGACTGGTCATTCCCCTCTTTCCTTTTCTTTACACGTTAAAATATGAAAAAAAGTGTACCAAATTCAACTCTCTCTAACTGTGCACCTCATTTTTTTTTGCCTTAGAATGTATTGTAGCAGAAACATGCCCTGACTGTTCGAGCAAAGGAAAACTTCGGGACTGCGTGTCTGGAAATTGCGATTGTCGAGGTTAGTCAAAAAAAATGTTCGTTTACACCTAACAAATTTTTTTTCCCAATTACAGAGTGCTTAGATTTTTACAAGCACATGTTCTTCACAATGCTCTTCGTGGAACGGATAAAGGAATGGCCAACCTCATGGATGTTGGACACCTGTGCTTCTCAATGGCATGAAACTGTAAAATAAACGTGATTAGATTTCAACCACCTTTTCAACATGGGCTCCACGACAAAATACTTACCTAAAACCACGCGCAATGGCTGTTTGCTGTGAAGTCACCATGAGTTAGCCAATGATGAACGAGAACAACGGCTGTTTGGCCGTCTGAGTGGACTAGCTCAGTCACGTGACAGGCACGTCACAGCAAACAGCCACGACGCATGGTGTAATTACTTTGATATTGTTGGTGTAAACTGGTAATATTCAGCTAAATGTTTAAAAAAACGAGTAGCACTATCATTGATAGAATTCAAGAACAGAATGAGAAAGGTCAAATTCCATCAGGGATGGCACCATTTATTTTTTATTTTTTTTATTGTTTTGCTATAAATTACCTATTTACACTAACTAAATAGCAACTAAATAGTTTTCACATGCACGAAAGGTAAGGATAAGACACTATAGAGTCGATGTCACATTTTCTTAAGTTTCTTTTTCTCCAAGAGCTGGTTTCGTCAAATAAGGTGTAATTTCAAGGGTTCACTGCAGACTTGTTAAATTCAAACTTCTTTACTTCTTCCTTAGACATAACGCAATTAACAAAAATAAACATTTAACAATCCGCACATGAATCGAGAAATTATCCAACAAGACAGTTCGTGCATAGAGTTCTGCCCTTGTTGCGTTCTTGTTGGGAATGACCTCTTTTCGCGCCAAACCATCTTCATTATAAGGGCTCGTTCCCGCCACAAAATATGGAAACACGTGGAACTGTAACCAAAAACCCGGCATTCCAAAGTTGGCCAATGTTTCCTTCATCTTTCGAGTAGAATATCACAATTAGCCCTAATTACAGTCATTAGGTAATTACGGTCAAGTCAGCAAGCAAGAGATGGCAACTTTACACCTCCAACCCAACGCTGTGATTCGTCCACCACAAATCACGGTAAGTGCAGGCCACTAGTGATGCATATCACCAGGAACGATGTACAGAAGGCAAAGATCGATTTGCAACCCTCTGAGCCCAAACCATCACTGCACTTTGGCTGCACTGCACACCACACCAACACTGCACAACACATTTTGCACACTTCCACCACTGCACACTGCTGCACACCGCTGCACTCTTTTGCACATTGCTACACACCACTGCACTCCACAACACCACTCCACACCCACAACACGGCAACATGACCATCTCAATACCAAACGGCCCCACTGACACACCAAATACGACATACCAATTTTACACTCTGCAGCACTCAGGAAACCTCTCTTTAACGAGCAATCCATCCACTTATGCTTACAACACACCACAAGAAAGCCTTCAAAAAAACTTTCTTTTCGCTCCATCACTTCTCTTGCCACCCTAAACACACCATACCACAAAATACCACACACAACAATCCACCTCCCAGGATTCAACTCAAAAGTACTGTTCACCACTGGAGAAAACACATTTTTGCCATGGCAAACCCCCCTACACTCAGCATTAGGGCGTTTGTCCCCCTTTCCCCAGCAAAAAAGTAAACATGCAACACATATCCAAACAATGCTAACAATAACACTGTAAACCTTGCACGTTAACAACAACAAGAAAACTTTGTCAGACACAGAATTCAACAACACCCTGGGAGAAGCAAGCACCCACTGCAGATTGTGAAAAGCTTTCCCGCAGCAACTGCCCCCTCCCACTTTGTCTGGTGCCCCTTTGTTCACACTGACAGCTAAAGGCAATACCCACTTTGCATAGTCGTTTAACATGTGCAAGCCATCACCAGTCAATCCTAACCTAGACTTGACTTTTTTCTTCGTGTTTATAACCAGTAAAGCAGATTTTGCTTCCACTTTCACCACAACCACCTACACTTTTGCTTTACCCTTGCAGACAGAGGGCCACTAATAGCTTCCTCGTTTACTTGTCTGCTCGTGACATTCCCAGGTTTCCCTCCTGAATCCCACACCTGAGATCGCCTGTACAACTCTTTACCATTCACTCCGTCCTCTCCTTCCACTCCCATGACCTTCAATCCAACCTCATTACTAGTAGTCACCTGTGCAATCTCATCTTTCCATCTTTCCCTCATTACATCTGCGATTTCCCTCTTTAACCTAACCTTTCTTCCATAAACTAACTCCGCAGGAGTGAAGTTTGCCGTCTCACAAAAAATAGACGTACTTGCAAACTTAGCTGGTGCTAAAACATCATTGCCCTTGTCAGGATACTCCAAATCTAAAGCCCTGCTACAGTCTACCCTCGTTCCGTGCAACCTTTCTACAGCCTGAGACTGCGAATGATAAGGCTTACTATTTACAAGGCCGATTTCACACTCCTTCAAGAAACAAGCTGCCCGTTCAGAAACAAACGGTTTTCCAAGATTCGATTGGAGTTCCACAGAGAACCCAACGCTTGAACAAATTGCTAAGCTTTCATTTACTACCGTGTGTGAGTTAGCCTCCCTGACAGCAACTGCTTCAGGATACCTAGTCGCCCTATCACGAACCTTTCAGACATGCGTATTTCCGTCAGACGTCACTTTGAAAGGCTTTACGAAATCCACACTAATGAAAGGCTCTGCCACAACCGGAACTAAAATCATTTCGTCCTCTCCCTTCCTCACACCTTTTCTATATTTCTTACAGATTTCACACCACTCTATCCAATTTTTACATTGTGCACACATTCTTGGCCCATGCAATACTTCTTGCAACCTGGCAATGTTCGTTTCCGTGGCCATGTGCCCAAAATAGGCATTAACATGTGCCATCCTTACCAGTTGCTCCGTAAGCATTTTTGGTACCACTACTTGGTCACACATTTTGGTGCCATTTGCTGCCGACCATTTCCTACTTAAGTCATCATCATTCCAAAAAAAAGATATACCTTCAATGTCAGCTGCCACTCGACATCCCTCCAACCCAGGATCAAGCACCTGCCCTTGCTTTAAAACTTCAGCTTTAACAGCTAACAAGTCTTGAATTCCTGCTGTCAACAAACCTACATTTTCTTTCCCTGGAACCTTTTTACCAATTTCCGTACTCCTTTCAGAGTCGGCCACAACACTAGCTTGTTTATTGACTAAAACGTGTTGTGACTGGACAACTGTATCATTTTCTGCAAGCCCATTATCTTTGACCTTGACACTAATTTCAGCAATTACCTTATTTTCACTTGCAACATTTTTAACACTTTCCTCCGTTTCCTCATCTTCAACTTTAAAAAGATCATCCAATACATCACCATCAATAAATTGATCTACAGCCTGTTTTTCGTTACTTTTCTTTCCATTGATACCTGTTTTCGACCTAGCTATCGCAGTCCTTGTTTTGTTTACCTTTGTTTCAATTTTCTGTAGCTTTTCGTAAGACTTTTGGCTAAGCAGAAAGTCGTACGTTTCGTCCTTAAAAAATGGCGACAGGCCGCATTCCAGCATAATGTAGCCATCTTCTGTAGCCAACTTTAACTTTGCCACAGGAAAGTCTGTCACGTTTTGACTTACAACTGACAACAAAACAACTCGTTTCCCTGTGAACGAACTAGGTTCTACTATTTTACTTTAAACTACATCCATAAATGCACCTGTATCCAGCAAGTAACTACCAGGCTTTCATTTATTGTACATTTCTTACATAACTGGCTTTCCACCGACTGTGTACCACCTTTACCTTTAAGAGAGCTAACCTCCTTTCCCTTGTGCACACTAGGCAATTGAGTACATACATTTCCCACTGACGCTTTGGTACCATTGTTGGGACAATCCCTTTTCAAATGCGAGCTCGAGCTACAAATGTAGCACTTACGTGGCTCGTCCGCCTTTAAAGGCGCTCTCCTACTAGACTGATTATTGTCGTTAGCTTGCGGCCTTGCTTGCGCATTGTAAGACGAAGCTGTAGTACCATTGCTCGTACCATTATTACCTGAACCAATTCTAGTACCACTATTGCTATTGTTACCATTACCATTGTTACTATTGTTCCCATAGTTACTAGTACCATTCCCTTGGTTGCCTCCACCATTTTGCGAATTATCGCTCCCTCCATTGTTTCTGTAACCTTGACTACCTTGATAACCATTGCCATTCCGATACCTGCCATAACCATTACCATTGTTACCTCCTCCACAGTAATTATTTCTGCCCTGTGGTCCGCCATTTCCATTGTCAGAACCACTCCCCTGTCTTAAAACTGCTTCTTGGCGATTAGCGCAGTAATCGTCTGCAAGCAAAGCTAAGTTCAAAACAGACTCTTGTTTACCCCTATCAATAAGCCATACTCTTATCGGACTTGGTACCTTATTCAAAAAATCCTCTATTAATATCTGCTGGAACAATTTTTGGAAAGAATCCCCACAATCAAGTTCCTTAACCCATTCAGTACCCAGTGTTGTCAAAGTGTGAGCAAAATCTAAGTACGTTTGTTTATCAGTTTTTTTTGCTGACCTAAACTGGTTATGTAAACACTGCTCTGTAACATTAAATCTTACTTTAAGAGCTTTAACACACAGATCAAACTTTGCAAAGTCATCATCAGAAAGACGCATGAGTGTTTCCCGCGCTTTCCCTGTTAACAAAGATAACAATCTGAAAGGCAACTCTTCTTTGTTAAAGCCCATCCTATCACAAATTCTAGTAAAATCAGACAAGAAAACTAATACGTTGTCTTCCTTCTCCCTGAAGGGTTGGCACAACTTCGACATGTCATAACATTTTTCTTGTTGTACAGACTCTGTTTTTACCTTTAACTGTTCTTGCTTAAAGGACAACTCTCTTGCCTGCATTTCATCATTATGCTGCCTAGCATTTTCGCTAATACGCAGCTCATGCTCCTGTTTCTCCCTCGTTAATCTATCTTCTCGCTCCCACTTCTCCCGTTCTAGCTCTTCGTGACGATCCAATCTTTCTCTTTCTATAGCTAATTTTTCTCTTTCAATTTTGTCTAGCCTAGCCAATTTCTCCCTCTCAAATTCTTCCTCCCTTTCCTTTAATTCTTTCTCCCTTGCTAATTTTTCCCTTGCTAATTCGTCCTCCTTCTCTCTTAATTCTTTTTCCCTTGCTAATTTTTCCCTTGCTAATTCGTTCTCCCTCTCTCTTAATTCTTTTTCTCTTGCTAATTTTTCCCTCGCTAATTCGTCCTCCCGCTCTCTTAAAGCCTCCTCCCTTTTTAATTCTTCTTTTCTTACACTTAATCTTTACCTCTCTAATTCAGCCTCTAAAATTCGCCTTTCCTTTTCATCTTGCTTTTCCTGCCATTCCCTTAATTCCCTCTCTTTTAGTTCCTGTTTTTCTCGTAATTCCCTCTCTTTTAGTTCCTGTTTTTCTCGTAATTCCCTCTCTTTTAGTTCCTGTTTTTCTTGTAATTCCCTCTCTTTTAGTTCCTGTTTTTTTTTTTAATTCCGTCTCTTTTTCTTGTAATTCCCTCTCTTTTTCTTCATTTATTACCCTTTTAGCCTCCTCTACCGTTTTAACTGCTTCTGCGAGATCATCAGCCAACAAAGTTTCTCCCTCCAACCCACCTTTAAACATAGCCAGAATTTCACTTATTCTCTTAGGCGCATGCAACCCTAATTCCTCGCACACAGCTTTCAAATCAACCACAGTTTTATCACTAAGCAACTCCATTGTAAAATTACTTAATTACCTAAGCAACCAACAATCAAAAAAAAAAAATAGCACCAACACGCACAACAGTTCCCGCAAGCTTTAAACAACACTTTTTTCCCAAACGCCCTAATACCAAGGTGTAAAAAAAGTTTGCCACAGCTCACCTGTTGCCGTGTTGTGGAGACGCTGCCAAGACGACTTCTACATCCAAACTGACGAACCCAGGCTTGCACTGACGATGACTTCAAACTCTATTTCGCTTCTTCCATTACCGTAATTCGCCGAAATCTTCCCTCTCACACAACGAAGTGCAGCATTACCGCCCACTCTCGCTGATTGGAATGTTCTCCGTCCCTCGTCCAGTCGCAATCTTGTCTGCCAGCTCAGCTTTTCCGTCTCTTGACTCGTCTTTCTTGAACAGCAGGAAGCCCCTTTAATCTTCCTCCCACGCTGGTTGCCGCCAAAGTCGAAATTCTGCCATGGAAAGTGAACCCACTGAGTTGGAGAAGCTCACCACTACCATCTAAGTTGACTTGACCGCCGACTTTCGATGCAGCTGTGTCCCTTTAACGTGAAAGTCTGGATGTAAGCCAAAACTGCTGGTTTCTTCGACGTGTAAGTCCAGCTTGACCACTGCCACCAATGTATTTACTTTACACTTGATGCAGACGCAATTTGCTACACCGCTGCCAATGTAGACACAAAGGCAGCACCCTCACCGTTGAAACTCGAACAAATCGACATGAACTCCAGCTGCTTCCTCGACCTGAAAGTACGGCTACACCACTGCCACCAATGTAATTTCAAGGGTTCACTGCAGACTTGTTAAATTCAAACTTCTTTACTTCTTCCTTAGACATAACGCAAGTTACAAAAATAAACATTTAACAATCCGCACATGAATCGAGAAATTATCCAACAAGACAGTTCGTGCATAGAGTTCTGTCCTTGTTGCGTTCTTGTTGGGAATGACCTCTTTTCGCACCAAACCATCTTCATTATAAGGGCTCGTTCCCGCCACAAAATATGGAAACACTTTCGGTAAAAAGGAACGCACGTGTCTCACACGTGGAACTGTAACCAAAAACCCGGCATTCCAAAGTTGGCCAATGTTTCCTTCATCTTCCGAGTAGAATACCATAATTAGCCCTAATTACAGTCATTAGGTAATTATGGTCAAGTCAGCAAGCAAGAGATGGCAACTTTACAAAATGTTCAAAAAACGAGTTGCACTATCATTGATAGAATTTAAGAACAGAATGAGAAAGGTCAAATTCCATCAGGGATGGTGCCATTTTTTTTTTTATTGTTTTGCTATAAATTACCTATTTACACTAACTAAATAGCAACTAAATAGTTTTCACATGCACGAAAGGTAAGGATAAGACACTATAGAGTCGATGTCACATTTTCTTAAGTTTCTTTTTCTCTAAGAGCAGGTTTCGTCAAATAAGGTGAAATCTCTATACATTTTTATTATAGTTTAATCTAGTGGCTCATACATCCCACACCCAACGGGTATGTCATACCTTTAAGAATCATATACCATCTGAATAGCTAAAAAATGTTAACATATTCATCCTCGCACCTTCATTCCTCAACTAACAAAATTAAACTAGTAAATTATTGAAAAAGACTAAACAATTGTTGATGCATGGTAATTCGTATGGAATTTAACATTATATCCTCCTTGTATTCCAGATTGCAACAAAGACTTGGAATGTCCAAAATGTCCAGTCGGCAAACATGCGTATTGTGTTAGCGGAACGTGCAAATGCCAGGGTAAGAATCCGTCACATAAAACTTTCAATTTTCGAATACCATTGCTTTTCAATGTAAGAGCTTCTTTGTAATGAATTATTCCATTCACTGCGAATTTGTCCAACGTCATTCTCCTACAAGATATTAATGAAATAAGACTTCAATCTGTTCTTCTTTGTGTACTTATCACCCAATTAGTAATTAGTGTATTAGCTCTATATCATCAGGACCTGTCGAAGAAACAACATAGCACTGCTAATATTAAAGCTGGTTTTTCAAACTGGATATTGAAGAACAATATTATCAATTGCGATCAAATGTTGGTCAATGACCATGTGTTGGGACCATTTTCAATCACTCAAACAGTAACACTAATTTCCATACGAAGAGTGCACCAAGAACGGATTGTAACTTGTTATATTGGTTTACCATTTCGCATAGCTCTTTTTGTTTCCACTCAGAAATAACAAAGTATGTGCTCAGTTGTTTCCAACCTAACACCGTTCAGTGGAAAATGGTAAGGAAGAGTGCACTATTCGTAATATCAATCTAGCTAGATATTACTCCCCAAACTGATTGTTGAACGTACTGTTGTTGCGTACAAAGGAGTATGTTGCAACAATTGTCAAGAGGAACGCAACGTTAATGCACACAGGGTAAAGACATTATTGGCCTTACCCCAAGGAAAGTGTATGTTAAACTACTTAACATCGGTTGATTTCCTTAAAAAGCAAAAGTCAGTGAAGGACAGTGAATTTTCACTTCAACCCAGCCTGTATTACGTAGTTTGTATTCAGTAAGACACTACATTGAACTAATAAAACGTGACCCATATTAACAACAGCAGGGTTTGCTTTTGATGCTGGTGTACAATGCTGGTGTACAATGCTGGTGTACAATGCTGGTGTACAATGCTGGTGCACGATGCTGGTGTGTCATTTATGTGATGGTATGTGAATGCGTACACGTGGGTTCAAGAGATTTACTGTATAATTGCAACATCGTACATTATTTTTTGTTTTGTTTTTATATTGTTACAGTCTGTTGATTAAAATTTTTTCAGATTCACCTACGGCTAAGTTCAGGAACCTAAACATACAGTATGACAAAGTTCACAACGTGAGTTCGAAGAAATTCATTTTACACCTAGGGAGCATTCCTAAATTACGTAACACCTGAAGGAGGAAGGGAGGGGGGGGGTTGACCAAATGTGTTACCATCTGTTCATGAGGGGGAAGAGGGAAGTAAGACGAAGTGTTATGTAACACAATAATTTTTGGCAAAATTATTTTTCATTAATTTTTTTCTAAATCTTTTAGCTAAACTATATTTCTAACTTCTATTTACAATTTAAAGTTTATTTTTTCAAAATCATTGGTCATTACGCCTCCGTAGGTACTAAGCACAGCTTAAAAAATACATAAAAAAAACTACAATAGGTGTGGGGTGAGGTGTAATGGCACGTCGACAGCTAGGTCATTAGGGCCAACTTCAGTCACAGTGCAGCGGGCCGGGTTACCACTACACCACACATTACAGAGATATAATACAAACCCCTACATCCCCTAATACAAACCCCTACGTCAGTACCCCCTGCAGAAATTGTAAAACACCGGACAGGAAGACAGACTTATCGCCCTACTGAGGTGCAATGTCCTGCGGAAGATGGAAACTTCGACGAACAGCATCAAGATTGCGACAATCAACAAGGAAGGGCCAGACCGTAAGTGGCTGTCGACAGCAATGCCATCATTCAGGTGGGTCAACCCTCCTCAAAAGCAAACAGTGAGTAATCGGGTGTGACCAATGCGCAAACGGCCAACACCACTTCTACACGGCGATTGCAGCGACACGCCGAGTGCCATTCCTCGACAGTGCCTTTAATAGCTCACAATTTATTGCCGTCCTGTCTGTTGCATGACGTTTGCCAAAAGGCGTGTAACCTCATATGAAGAGTTGGAAAGGCGACTGAGGGAACAAAGCTGAGATCCCTTCCGAGAGGACCAGAAAGGGCCCCCATAGGTGTAGGACGGGTAAGAAAGTATTAATATAATATTAGGTGGGGGGTCATGACAAGTGTTACACTGGTTTTACAAAGGGGTTAGAGGGGATCATAATTGCAAGAAAGTGTTACGTAATTTGTGAACGCTCCCTAGGAGTACAATGTAGTCTTCTGTACACCGATTTGTAAACGTAATAAGTCGATGACAGGACTTATTATGTTTTGTGTTCCTTCTACTTGAATCGAAGTTAATTCAATATAGACATAAGAAAATTGCTAAGAGTACGCTGCCCTCAGCATCCATTGCATATGCTTGAAAAAAATGCAACTATAGCACAAATAAAGAACACTTATGAATGTTCATCTTGAATTTTCGGTGAAAATACCGTTCACCTTCCTCAGAAGTCTACCTAGTGCTATATTTTATTTTTAAAGACGGCTGAACAATACCAATATAAACACTGGTTGCCAGTTTTTCAAGTAATAATGACAAAAAAACCATACTGTGACAAGAGTGCGACAACAGAATAAAAAGGTTATAAACATGAGCAGCTCTAGCATGGTGCGAATGGTAGTCATACCATTCTCAAGGTATTTTTAAAGATTCTTAACCCTGTAATGCAATTTAATATGGAATGGAAAGGAAAAAGTGCAGCGGAGTCTGTTAGATTATTTTTTATTATTAAAAAGGATAAGTAAATTATGAACGTTTTCAGACAGAACTTCCTTTAACAAACTCCTAGATCCACCCTTGATTGCAAACCTAACTTTCAGATGACTGTCACTCAAATTCTTAAAGTCTGAAGGGCATACCTAAATTAACAGTGGTTATACCTACATACAATCTCCCCACCTTATTATTGAATTATGTAAAAGCCATGTTCCGCTTGTTTCAATGCTGCTGATAAATTGCTCACATTCACAAGTTAAGAATTAGCCATACCATGAGTTATGAATGACGACTTTGAGAAAGAAAGAGCTATTGTGCAGTTCTGTTTCTGCACCCACTCTTAGTCGGCAACAAGCAAATCAGTTTCCTATTTGTTTTGTAGTTGTGTCAAAAATTTCCTTTTTTTTTCACTTCAGAATGTGTGAAAGCTGAAACATGTCCTGATTGTTCAAGTCAAGGGAAGTTACGGGATTGTCTACTTGGAAATTGTGCTTGCCGAGGTACAGATAAAAATGACTTAGAATTATAATTATGGTGTAGTGGTCAACAGCCACTCTGTCTTTTATGCTTCTGTAAACTGTTGTTTTCTATGCTTGGAATGTATCTTCTGTACGTGATGACAGGACTTATGTTTTGTGTCACTTACACTTGAAGCAAAGTTTATTCGATATAGACACGAAAGAATTGCTAAGACTACACTACCCTTAGCGCCCGTTGAATAAGGCTGATAAAAGTTAATTAAATCGTTCTCTAGAGCACACGGATGGGCTTTTTCTTAGTGCATGAAACGTTTTTTAAGCAGTTGTCTAAAAAAAATTTTCAATAGGCCTCAACACTTTCATCAAACATTTCCTGAAGCCAATGACCATATCACCCGGAGATCGACTCACATGATCCGAAACTAAAATAAATTCAGAGGAAAACTAAAAATTTGCAACCCCTGCTTTCGTTGGTTGTGATTGGCTGAATAGTAATTTTGTTCCTAGCACATTTGTGTTGGCAGTTAGATCCTGCAGTCCCAAATTCTTCTAGACCTATCAATTTTAATTAGCAGCTGTAATTGCAAATTTTCCTAGACCTATCCGTCAATTTTAATTGTTTGCTGCAGTCCCAAATTCTACTAGACCTAACATTAATTTTAATGTAGGCTGCAGTCCCGATTTCTCCTAGATCGCTCCTCAATTTTAATTAACAGCTGCAGTCCAGAAATCGCCTAGCTCTGTCTATCAATTTTAATCTCCCAAATTCTCCAAGACCAATCTATCAATTTTAATTGTTAGTTGCAGTCACAAATTCTACAAGATTTATCCGTTAATTTCAATCGTCAACTGCAGTCCCAAGCTCTCCTAAACCTACTATAAATTTTAATTATCAGCTGCAGATACACTATTAGCAAAAGAAAATCATACAGTATCACTTAGTGTCCACATCCTTAGAAAATATCGTCTAAAGTCGTGTACGTCTAACCGTCCAAAAAACATCTAAAAATGGTGAGTGTCACTGGGGCTGTGCTCCTTACGTGCAGGCTCCACAGCTCTGCCTCATGGTAGTTGGTGGCATGCAGTTGGTGGCGTGTAGGTGTATGGAAAGCACTAACCGCCGGATACTTAAAGTGCATATAACCATGTTTTAGCCCTTCACATGGTTTTGGAGTTAGTTGATAAAATGATTAAAGCTTGGCTGAAGATACATCGTGAAAGAAACAAAAATAAGCTAACAGTAAAATATTCTAAATCAGTAAAATCTGTTACGCCGTTTGGAACCAAGAAAGTATACAAAAAATGTAAGGATTTCTTTGATTGAGATGCTGGGACAGCGGTGTGGAACATTTACAAAAAAAAAGCATGCATTTTCAGGCAAATTCCCTGTCGTAAGTCGTACTGGTCTACAATGCTGTCTTTGTAGTAAAAACTGTAAAATATTTTTTCTCAGTAAAGCTTTGTTTCCACAACAACAGAAGAATCCACTTCCACCATTTTAGAATGTAAATTATATCAATTTACATTTACCATAGCTGAAACACTTACTAAATATAATAGGCTTGTTACCCAAATTTCCTTTTTAATGCCAAAAAAAGTGAATTTTCTGTTAACAATTGGTAGTTTGTTATGCAGATAATTGAAACCACAAACGAAGTCCATGTTTTGTTATATTCTGTGTTGAATGAGAAATGTGATGGCCACGCATTTACAATTTCAGATTGTGCCAAAGACATGGAGTGTCCTCTGTGTACGGAAGGAAAGAATACATTCTGCTTGAACGGAACATGCAAATGTCAAGGTGAGGATATGCGTAAATGCTTCCCCGAAAACGTTGCATGCCCTTTCATGTAAATACCAGACCATGTGCAGAAGAACTACATAACTAAATATTTGCCAAAGGTCCCAAGGTCGTGAATTTTTCGTGAATTGGTTTGAATACAATTTCTTTGGCAACGTTGTTTAGATTTATCGTGCTACACTAGTGTGTGTCTAATTAGTGTGCGCGCACGTCAGTATACACGTTGTCATTGTCCGAACTTTGGCCGTCCAATGAGAGATGATGCCAACAATACTAACAATGGTTGTAACAATATTTTCGTACTTACGCGCCCTCCTACACCATCCCCCTTACGCCCTGAGGCTTCAAACCATAAATGGTACGCAGTTCGTATTGTACTGCACCCATTCATCCAATTTCATAACTGGAAGCCTTCCCGTTATCTCGGTATCGATGACTAATCATCCTATGGGATTTAACATGGGGATGAGCGGACTAGCTAGCTATAGGTAGGTAAGACATTTTCAACGTTATTGAAGGTCAGATTTTGCATTGAAAGCAGCTTAGCTAGTATTCCTACACGAGTTAACTTTTGTCAGGTTGGTCAATGCTCTCGATTTCAACATAATTTAAGCTTTTGAACCGTATTATTATTGTTCCCCAAGTATCGGAAATGTGCCCAACTCTGCTTCAGGATATTAACATTGACGCTATGGCGTCGTGCTACAATGGTTTACAACCTCGACACTTGAATTGATGTAATGTTTGTTGTGATGTTTGTTGCCTAACTTGGCGCACCACACTAGTGTGTGTCTAGATATATCTTAAAAAATAAAAAAATAAATTTTTTAAATATCAAAAAATAATATTATTGACAAGTGTTCTTTGTAACCAACGAAGAACATCTGTGAATGTTCAACTTGAATTTTCTATGAAAACACCGTTCATCTTCCTCAAAAGTCTACCTAGTGTTATTTTTAATTTTTGAAGATGTCTGAAGAATACCAGTATAAACATTGGTTACCAGTTTTTGGGAGTAGTAATGACAAAATGCCATACTGTGGCAATAGTAATACAACAGAATGAAAAGAAGCAGGAGCAGATCCAGCATGATGTGAATAGTGCAGTTATACCACCGTTTATGTAATTTTTAAAGCATCTCCCTCTAATGCTATTTATTATAACAATACTAAAAGTTTATTTGCAGAAATGCGGAAAAGGCGTAGGGAAGTGCTAGGCCACTGATACCCCGTCTGGAATTAAGATAATATGATAAAAAAATTTACAAGTAAAAACGAATTTTAAAAAAGCGAGGTCGAGCCATTGTGAATTTGCTACTAGCGCAATGCAATGGACTTAGCTAGAGCAACAAGCTAATCGAAAATAATTGCTCCAACCCTCTTAAAAATGGCTTACGATGTTGGTAAGGTCGAATTTTTTTCCATTCTTTTAAACGGTTTGAGAGAAGGAGCGTACACAGCAGCACTCGGCAAACTATTCCACCCCGGGAAGACTCGGTTAATGAAAAAAATGTACGACAGTCCAGATGAGTCTGGTTAATTTGAATTTTGAAATTGTGGCCACGGGTTCTTGAGTCGCACTGTAAGGTAAAGAAATTAGACACCTCCATGTCGGTTTTTCCATGAATAATGGTATACTTCATCATAGTTAAATAAATGTGCAAACGCCTCAATTCTAGTAAGTCTAAGTGCGTTTTAGACAATCTGTTTTTGTAACAAAAGGTTTACAGACCTGGAAGTTTTTTAGTAAATTCCCGTTGTGTCCAATTGTGTTGATGTCTTTTAATAAATGTGGGGAGCGAGCTAGGGAAGCATATTCCAGATTAGGGTGGACATATATCTTGAATGCCCTAACCAAGGTGGGAATGTGACCAGATGTGCAGCAACGTTTAATCATCGCCAAACACATATTGGCAACTTTAACAATATTAGTTGCGATGGAAGTAAAATTTTAAATTATGTGAAAGCCAGGAACCAAAGTCTTTTAACAAAGGTCCGTTCTTTAACAGCGAGCCGAGCAGGTAATAATCCAGTTCCTGATTATTAGACCCAATATAGCTTTATACTTGGCGGCTGAAATTGGAAGCTGCCACCGCTCTGACCAGTCACCAACTTCATCTAATGCATTTCTCAAAGCAGTGGAGTCATGGACATTTCAAAATTGGTTATGCGATTTCACGTCATTGGCATACTTGTTCAGACACGAAGGATGAATCTTGCAGTTAAGGTCGTTAATGTACAACAGAAAAAGCAATGGGCCAAAAATGGAGCCCTGTGGTACACCACTCAGTATTCTGGTTAAACATCTGACACTTGTATCTCCAACTGAGGCTTGATGTGTACGGTTCGTAAGAAATCATTAATCCATGCCGGAAGGGGACCACCAAAACCATTAAGTAAAAGCAAAAGTTTAAGTAAAATCACGGAATGGGAAGAAAAAAGTGCAGTGGAAGCTGTTCAAGTATTTTTCGTTACTAAAAAGGATCACTAAATTTTACATGTCAGGGCAAAAACAATAGAAATTATGATCATTTTCGTACAGTACTTCCTTTAACAAACTCTAGATCAATCCGTCAACCTAACTTGCAGCTGGCTGTTATGCAAAATCTTAAAATTCGAAGAGCATGCCTACATTGACAATGACCATCCAGATTTAAACCTACATACAACCTCCCTACCTCACTACTGAATTGCTTAAAAGCAGTCTTCTGCTTGTTTCAATATTGCTAATGAATTGTTTGCATTCACAAGTTATGAATTAGTCATGAGTTGCGAAGGACCACTTTGAGGAAGAATACTCTTTTTCAGTTCAGTTTCTGCGTCCACTGTCTCTTAGTTGGCAACAAACAAATCAGTTTCTCATTTGTTGTGAAGTTGTGTCAAAAATTTTCTTTTTTTTTCTCCCCAGAATGTGTGAAAGCTGAAACGTGTCCTGATTGTTCAAGTCAAGGGAAGTTACGGGATTGTCTACTTGGAAATTGTGCTTGCCGAGGTACAGATAAAAATGACTTATATTATGGTGTAGTGGTCAACAACCACTCTGTCTTTTATGCTTCTGTAAACTGTTGTTTTCAATGCTTGGAATGTATCTTCTGAACGTGATGATAGGACTTACTATGTTTTGTGCTACTTCCACTTAATCCAAAGTTTATTCGATATAGACGTAAAAAAATTGCCAAGAATTCGCTACCCTCAGTAACCATTGCATAAGAGTAACACAAGTTAATTAAGTCATTCTTAAGAGAACACACGTGGGTTTTACCTTAGTGCTGAAACTTTTTTTCACTTCAACAACTTCACCAAACATTTCCTGGACCCATTGACCATATCAGCCCGAGCTACATTCACTGAACGAATACGAATCTGCAGGAAACTTAGAGGAAAACTAAAAATTTCTCTCTAAAGAATTTTCTCCACAGCGGAGACTCAACAGCGAAATTATAAATTGAACCCTGCTCCCTCTGTGATTGGCTGCTGATAGAAGTTTTGTTTCTAGCGCATTTTTGTAGGCAGTTCCTGCATTCCCAAATTCTCCTAGACCTATCTATCAATTTTACTCATCAGCTGCAGTCCAAAAATCTCCGAGACCTGTCCTCAATTTTACTTACTACCCACTGCAGTCCCAAATTCTCCACGATCAATCTATCAACTTTAATCATCAGCTGCAGATACACTGTCAGCAAAAGAAAATCATCCGGCATCACTTTGTCCAGCCATTTATCCTAAAAATAAAAAAAAAATCTGAAAATTATGCGCGTCTAACTTGGTAAGAAAAAAAAACGTTTAAAAACGGTGCGCGTCATTGGGGCTGCGCTCCATGCGTGCAGCCTTCGCAGCTCTGCCTCATTGCAGTTGATGGAATCCAGGAGTATGGAAATCCCTAACCTCCGAGTACTTAAGTGTGAGTAACACCGTGTTTTGACCCTTCAGATGGTTTTGGAGTGAATTAATACAACGATTAAAGCTGGACTGAAGATACATTGTTATAATCAGAGCAAGAGAATGAATGAACCGAAAAGTTTTTTTTTAAAGAAACAAAAATAAGCTAACATTCATATTCTAATTCAGTAAAATCTGTCACGCCATTTGGATCCCATAAAATATACATAAACTGTAAGTACTTCTTGGATTGATGCTGGGCCAGGTGGGTTGAAGAATTTACCAAAAAAAAAAAGCTTGGTTTCTCAGACAAATTCCGAATGAGTGTTGCCTATTATGATAAGTGGCAACGGTCAGTTCCTTTGTGTAAAAACCGCAAAATTATTTGTCTCAACTCTCAATAGTTCGCATTTTGAAGTGTTGGAAGTAGATTCTTCTGTTGTTGTAGAAACATGATTCATGCCCACCTTCCATGATTCATGCCCACCTTCCATGATTCATGCCCACCTCCCATGATTCAGCCCCACCCCTTACCCCTGTTCGTAATGTCCCTTACATAATTAAAATTAAAATTACATAATGTTTTTACGTATTGGAATTTTTTAATACAGTATATAAAATTTTTGCTCACTGGACTTGTCGATCATTTGGCCATCTATCACATGTTCTATCGATAATTTGTCCTGTCTATCACATGTCCTGTCGATC
>JAHWFP010008262.1:0-12530 GCA_023313725.1 Lithobius niger | reverse complement strand
GGCGTTTCCCACTTACTGCAGTATGTTTTTTTTTGCTATCCCTTGCCTTGCCTACCTACCCTTGACAACCTATAACTTTATTTGTGGGAGGTACCCATTGCGTTTTTTACTCGCTTTGAAGAATGAATATTTGGATGTCGTCTTACCATTAACATTGATTATTTGCGCCCATTGCATTGTTTACTTACAATTACTAGGGATGGGCGATAATGAAATTTCGACTACGCTATTATTGCGGCACCTTGATATACGATATTTTCGATTATTGCGATATTTCTTAGCGTGTAGGCTAAGCTGTCTTAATTTGAACAATTGGTCATAACAGCTCTATTCCTACAGTAAGCCTACTTACTATAGTATTAGGCCTAGTAATACTACGACTAGGCCTAAATGCACAGACATAATAGGCCTAGTTAGTATCAAGTTAATACAAAATTATGAAAAAAAATTAGTCTTATTTATTCAAAATAATTAAGTACTTTCAAATGTTTTAAGTATTTGAAATACCATACAAGCTGCACTCGCCAGATAAGCCATGCCCACAATAAAGACATCACCTTAAAAAAAACAGTGTACATAATCCGAACATTTTCTGCACAGTTAAGTGACTAGTTAAGCTGTGAACATGTTGACATTAATTAATCAACAGACAAGCACTTTTTGTTGTAACATTAGTACTTTTAAAATCAGCAGTGAGTACCAATTATTCTTTTCCATTTGGAGGCCATATTTGTTAAAAAATGTAGATTAGATGGTTTATTAGAAATAACTTCAGAACGGTTGCAATTAGAGACTTTTGGCTTGCACCACGGAAATGCTGGCAAAAAAAACGATTAAAATGGTGTATTGAACGTCAAAATCGGTCAATATTTACCGAATGTCGACAACGATGGGAAATAGCCGAAATGAGCTCAAAGCTGCGATGATCGCGAAATACGAAAATCATTGCGATAACACTATCGCGTGTGTTGTATATCGCGATAATATCGAAATATCACAATATCGCCCATCCCTAACAGTTACCAGTAGTTTTTTGATCGTAGCCCATTGCCTTGCCTTGCCTAATTGACAATGGACTTAACTTCAGTCTTTTGTGCAGAAATCATTGCCTTTATAGTGTATGCGTATGTGTGTGTTTGCATACATGTGCGCACTTCTGGTTGTGATTTTTAGTAGTTCTTAGCTTGATGCAGTTTGTAGTTTTAAATTTAAATTTGGTTTAGCAATAGGGCAGAAAGAGCCACGAGCCACGACTCAAGTTGAATTAACTAGGTTTAATTGAAAGGTGTTAACGTTTTCTTTCCAGCAAGACGAAAAGCAATTTCGTGTGAACAACAAATTATTGTATTTGTTGCACGACTTTACGCTTGCACGTGTTTTTTTTTATCATGGTCCTGAAGTTAAGTCTATCTTAAATTCTACGAAACTGAAGCTTCTTTTAAATTGAAATAAAAATTATTTAAAAAGGAGCTACAACGTCTTGATGGTTACCAACCCCGTTAGGCAGCACCAGGACGCATTTTGGGAGCGCATTGTTTTTTTTTTGTTTTTTTTTTAATATGTATCTTGTGCACTTTTGCAACACTTTCTGCAGCCGAATACCAGTGGCCTTGCTCTGCTTGCTTCTCTCGGGTTCATCGTAAATCTAACTCATAGTATATTTTTGTCCTTTAAACCTTGAGCCTCCGAACTGGCCAGTATGGAACCCATGATGACAGAATAGGCATGTAAACACAATAGATTTACCTTTCGTCCGTAATACTTCTATGCATTCGGCCAGCTTAAATTGGTCAGCTTAAAACAAACAAACACACTCACGTCACAGCTACAGACGCAAAAACATGACAAGTAACAAAAATGTGATGAGCTAGCAATTAGATGTACTGTATAGTGAGAAGCCACCGTGACTTACGTCATTATGTTTATTTAATTTTAAACACTAAGTTGCCCACTTTTAGTCTTCTGTACAGCCGTACCGGCTGAGAAAACTACTGCAACGACTTTGTCCGTCCGTCCGTCGCTGTTTTCAAATTCACAACGGTACCAGATAGAAACGACCACGGTTTACAACGTTAGATTCATTGTGAGAAGTTAGTTAAATAACATGGCAAATTAAAACATCGTTACTTCCTTATAGCTAATAGACTTCTTCGACGCAACTAAATTAAATAATAACATTTTACCATCGAATTGAAATCCTACGATGACACGCAATAAAAACAAATGGGTTTTAGCTTCGTTTAAATTAGTCTCGTCGCATTGTTGCATGAATGTATAGGCTTACCGCCGAACCAAATTCTCCATTAGGCCTATCTGATACTTATGAAATTAAAAACTACATTAAAAAAAATTAGGCCTAAAATCATGTTACCACGGCAACGTCAAGTTGCTACGAGTCGCTGTTGGCTTCATCAACAGCGTTTCTTTCGTCACTTCCCTACTACCACTGATCTATATAGGCTATACGTTGCTCGTTACGTTGTAACACTGTAATTGTGTGGCTGAGGGCGCACCGTGTTGCAAAAATGAATAGGCTTACTATACAATCCAAATCTCCGTTAGCTGCTACTTACGAAATTAAAACTGCTAGTTAAAAATAGGCCTAAAAGCTAACACATTTTAAGCGCCGGTGCACACGTGCGGTCGCCGCATTTGCGGTCGCCGCTGCGGTACCGCATTTTCGGTTTGGCTTACGTGCCATCTGTTGGATACTGCACACGTACCTGCGTAGACGTTGCGTTACCGCCCGCCGCTCGTGCGGTCGTTTTGCACTGCAATTCCCCTCGTCAACACAGCGGTACCGCAGCGTTAAAAAAAATGCAATTGCGTCTCTGAGTACCTTGGATGACTTGAGCAGTGCACACGTCCGCCGTTTACCGCCAAAAGCGTTGCCGAAAATGGCGTCCAATTTTGAAGAAATAGACATGGAATTGTTTATTGGGGAGTAAAGAACTGTCCTGAATATGAAATGTTGCTGCAGAAATGATTGAAGACTCATTGGGAAGTAATTAAAGAAGTTATCCGATTTTTTTTAGTTAATCTGCAAAGGATGTATAACATTTTCCCCTGGGTACGTCTTAAATTAGTATATCAATGTACCGAAATTCATCGCATTGGTTTTAAAATATATTTTTTGTTCACGAGGTAGGCGGAAAAAGCAACATTATCTCATTGGTTTCAAACTATAATTTTTTGTACACGAGGTTATAGGGAACCGAACGCGCACATACGTCACCGAAGCGGCACCGCAGCGTCAACACGCGTTAATAATACGCACGTGTGCATTGATTGGATGCGTCACCATAGCGGCGACGCAGCGTCCAAAAAACGCAAGTGTGTATACCGGCGCTTAACCGGCAATTGTGATGGTTACTGCTTTTAGATTAGTATAAGAGATAGCTGTTGTAGTGCATGATAGAGGTGTGTATGCCTCAACACTGGAAGTGGAGGAACTGAACAGAAGACCGGTGCGACTAGGCAGTCGCTGAAGCTGCTTGTTTCACTGCTACGAAGTTTTCCATAATTCACAACTGTTCTTTTATTAGGGTTAATGAGTAGACTTCAAAGGCCAGCCCAATTTATTTCGACGAGATCTTGATGGACGCATTGAGTGGTGCTACGATTAATGACGTGTTCGTTGTAGTGAGCAACTTTATTTACACTAAAAGGAAAAAAAAGGAAATTGTCGAATTAACGTCCTTTTCAACTGTTTAGGTTAACTCGGGACGGAAAAGGAAAATCCCTAAAAGTGAAGTGTATGCAAGGACGTCAGTCAAAGATGACTGTTCACTACCGTGTAGCTAACTTTCCACTCTATATGTGATTAAGTATTACAAACCATGGGTCTTTGAATGTATAAGGTGACCAAAGACGAAATAAAAGTATTTTTGCTGAAAATTAAATATAGTTGTGTTTTCGTGTCATTGCTGGTGTCCTATTTACCAATCAACAGGCTCAACGTTTAGTGTTCCACACCCCCGAAAAATAATCGACGTAACTAAGGTGAGAATGTTTGCTGTCCATTAAAAGCAAAGTCACACTCGAAAAAATTATTAATAAAGTCAAAATCCTGGGAACCGTTGTGACGTCACACGAATATGGCCGAGAAGAAAAACTTTTTTCCTTGGCCTTGTATGAAAAACCAGTCAGTACTGTTAATTTTAGTAAATTTGTAATAAACTTTATTTTACTGTTTATTCTTAGAATGCTGGCAGTAGTAAACAGCTACGAACTGTATAAGGAAATCTTCTCCAAAGAAGCGGAAAATTTCACAGGACTAATGCCTGGATTCAATTCAATTAAATTCGTATTGCAGCCAAGTAAGGAGAATTAATATTCCCAAACCAAAAGATTTTAGTTCATATAGGGGGATAGAGGGACTTGCACAGAACACGTAATAGACAATAAATACATTAAAAAAGCACATCTTTCTAATGATTTTGTGTGTTCTTGATTTGTTTATTTCCATCTTTAGTGTCGGTGTGAGATTTTTTTTAGATTTTTTTTTTTAGTGGTGTTCAGAGAACTTTGTGGTTGTTTAGTAAAGTAGTTCCAGTTACAATACTTGTCAGGTTACTGTAGTTTTTCAGTTTTAGGTTTAAGTTAGTTGCGAGGCAGAACACCCACGATGAGCGACTGCCCCTTTAATAAAATCAATTAATCAATATATCAGTCATCCTGACAAAGAAAGGTAATACTACACGATGCTGCCTTTTCAGTTTTATTGTTGAAATTTTTGATGAAATTTTGAAATTTCGTCGTAAAACCTGGTTTGGGTTTGGTTCCCTTAAGTAAAAACAACAACAACAACAACGCTGTAAGATCTTGTAAGTTCTCTATTAATATCAAATCTCCTGAAAGCAAAGCTTGTTCAGGATTCCCGCCACTCTTTTTCGCCACGTGAAGTTGTGATATCAAATGCCAAGATACGGATTCCCGCCACTGTATTTCGCCACGTGAAGTCGTGATATCACATGCTATGATAAGTACTCCCGCCACTCTTTTTCGCCACGAGAAAGTTGTGATGTCAGACCCCATGATAAGGACTCCCGTCAAGCTTTTTCGCCGTTTGGAGTCTTGACAGCAAATGCCAAGTTCCTTCTCAAAGTCGCTCCCGCTGAGTTGGAAGGTTAAATGAAAAAAGTAAAAATTAATTACCATGCAATATTCAGGAACTACTGAAGTTTGGTCGGTGGAATTAACTTGGCGAATGAATAGTCTAGTGCGTATTTAAGGCACTCCAAGACCAGGATCGATTCCCAGACTGACGAGGACAAGTGATTTTTTCCGCTATTATTCCTTCTCACATAACGTCTTAAGATCTTAATCTTGCTGCAGCCTATAGAGCAGTGACACAACGTAGTATTACTGTGTATAACTATGCTGGAGCCAGTTACTGGGATAGCTGCAAGGGTCACTGGATGGGGAAAGAAGGGCGTCTTACTGAAAACAATGCTGTTAAGAGTGGATTTCTTAGTCATATAACGCGCGATTTTTGTCGATTTGTTGGCAGATGCCGACATTTTTAAGCAAGTCGAAGCTTTATTTTCCGATTACAACCTCGCCACGCAAGGGATTGGAGAAAACAACGGTTATTTTAAGCCTACGAAATCCGATCTCAGAGCACTGCCTTGACTAGAAGTGCCGTTTTTTACCCCTCCATTTTAATCCAGTGCCCCTTGCAGCTATCTCTTTTGTAGCCAATATGACGTCACTTGACGCTGCTCTATAGGATTCGTCGTCTGAAGTTGAGACCACTTCCTGGCATCGGTTTGTAGTAAATGGCAAAGTTAGCAGTGATCTTTATATTGACCAGTTAGTATACAGTGGTTTAGTGCATTAGATGCCTCATCCAAACATCTGGGTGCAGTTCCCGAAGCGCATGAATTTTTTTCGTCAACATCCGTGGTGATTTGTACTACTTACCTGTTCGCACTATTAATTATTATTAGTAATGTTTCTTCGTTTATTGCTAACAGAGTAAATTTTGTTTCTATAATCTTTTCTCTTATTTATTTATTGACTTGTTTATTTATATGTGCATTCATTCAGTCATTCATTTAATCATTCACAGGCGTGTTTATGGTGGAGGGCGAATCGTGGAAAGAACAGCGTAAATTTATCATGACTTGTACGCGTGAATTTGGAATTGGAAGAATCAAAACAGAAAAAAATATACAAGAAGAAGCACAAGTAAGTAACCTAAAATAGAATAATTAAATTGTACTTCTAAAGGGCAGTTCACAAAATTAAAAACTAACCCCGTGTTTTAAGTGGAAGATATATGAGTTTACAGTCACTGTCCAAATATTACAATTTCTTTCATTCATATATGCTGGAGCGTATAAAATGCACGCACGTCCTTAGATCGTGGGAGTTTCCATGCTATCACTAACGCTTTATACTCCATACCTTGTGACAAGGTTGTCTGGGAGAGAGAGTGTAGTTTTTGTTTCCTAGCTGGTTAATTCAACAACGCCAAAATCTTAAAAAGGGTTAAAGGGTTTAACGAGCGTTAACCACTCCTGGTCATCTGCCCGAAGCCCTAAGGCCCTATGTCTGCAACAGCCAGATTCCCAGGTGGCAAATCTTATTTTGCCAGAACAATGCTAAAAGGTGTCGATTTTCCGGCACGCACGTGAATGGGCATAATGCATGATTTCTACCCCAGTCGGCCTTGGCTTGATGAAATAATCTTCTACTGGGCTTCAAGGGAGATTGACGATGAGAAGTTTCTCATCTATTTATTAGGTACAGAATATTTTTAACACGGGTTATGCCGTAATATAGTCACCACTATTTGTTCTGCAGTTGGCCGCGTGGCGTCGACGTGACCTATAACGAGATATCGAACATGTGGTCATCTTATCATGGACCCTCCATCATGCCCTCCGTGGTCTCTTTTATGCCACTCCTGATAGAGACTAGTACCTTTTAAGAGTCCGCAGTCAGACTCTGACTGCAGAATAATGAAACTTTTCTGCGACAAACAGTCAAACTGCATTAGCTGTAGAAGACACAAGTGTCCAGTGGTCGCTATCTTCGTAGGCTATTGACTCTAAATGGACGGACGTTAATTGTTGTTGAATCTTGGCGGGCAACGCACTTGCGTGTGTCATATTTTAAACCTATGCTCCAATATTCGTGGTTGACGAAGAGGGAAACCAAACGAGTAGATAGTGCTTCATCGCCATTTCAGTCAGCTATAAACGGAATTTTCACTCTGTGGGTATAACCTTACAAATACCAGTAGGTAAACTACGAAAAAAAAAAACCGGAGGTGATTTTGACAGGATAACATCTTTTTCCTACAAAAATTGTCCCACCCCATCGTGATGTAATTTGCAGTAGTTGAAAGTGGTGTTACAGCCAAAGTTTTCAATGTTTTACGTAAACATTATTGATGTTGACTCTTGTATGAAACAATTGACGGCATATTGGAGCAAAAGTGCTGATATTGTGTAGTTTCAAACAGACCCATACACATGGCCATGTACTGAACTATACCTAAATCATTCCTCGAAGAGACTTTTTTCAGTGGATTGTTCTGTCTCGTTAGTCGTTACTTCTGTCTTCAACCAATAGAAATAGATAAAAACAAGAAGTAGTGAAATTTTAAAAAAACCCAACTGATTTCATTAAAAAACAGCTGCATTATTCACCGAAAACAACGTAATTTAAAAATAAATACTTTTATTAACCTTTTCAGATGGTTCTCCATATCTTACGAGATTCTGAAGAGAAACCAATTGACTTCGTTAATTCTGGATTACTGGGCAGTATGCTGTTCAACGTTATGTCGGGGGTGCTTCTTGGACGAAGACTCAATTATGACGATCAAAAATTGATAGATTTTGTTCGATGGAACGACGAATGGTTGAAACTCTTTAACCAAACGTTACTCGTCGACATGTTTCCGATATTAAGGTAATTTTATTTTAATTGTGCTAAGTAATGAAGCAACAACAACTGCGGTCTCTAATACGGTCCAGTGACAACCTGGCTTCTTGCAAAGAATGTCAGCAAAAAAAAAGGAAGATGTGTTAGGATGGGTTAGATAGGTTGGATAACAAGGGAAGTGCAGTTTTGGATAGGTTGGGTACCAAGGGAAGTGTAGTTTGGATCGGTTGTATAACAAGGGAAGGATATAGGTTTGTGGGAAGTGTAGGTTTGGACATGTTCCATAACAAGTGAAGGTAGGTTGGATAACAAGGGAAGTCTATGTTTAGATAGGTTGGATAACAAGGGAAGGTTATGTTTGGATTGGTTGGGTAGGTTGTATAACAAGAGGAGATTGAGGCTTTATGGTGCATCTACAGCAGGGTTATTAGTGCTAATAAGTAAACAATATTAGTATTAAAAATACGGATGTAAAAATACTTGAGCGTATAAAATACGGATGTAAGCCTTAAAAAACTTAAAGCCCTAAAGGAACAGATATTAGAAAAAGTCATGAAGACCATCAGCGTCGCATTAATACATGTAAAAGATTCTCCAGTATCCCTAAAAAAACAAGCTGGAGTTTTTTTTACTCGTATTAGTGCGACGCTGATGGACTACATTTTTTTTTCTGATATCTGTTCCTTAGGGCTTTAAATTTTTTAAGGCTTACATCCGTATTTTGTACGCTCAAGCGTTTTTAATACTAATATCCATTTCCCCCCTTGTTTCAGCAAGAATAACACAGAAAATAATACTGTAATCACCTTAAAATAACTGTTACAAGAGAGCGTTTTTAATGCGGAATTTTAAGCTATAAAAATTGAAATTCGGTTCTTTGGTTCAATTTCTAGGTGAGAGCAAAACTTCCCGAATAAAAAGAACAACAATAATTGTAGTCACATTAAAATATCGTTCAAAATGTCATAGGCCTTCTTCATACCTTTGTTTTAAGCTTTAAAACTGGAGCATCGGTTCATTGGTCCGATCTCCAGGTGTAGTTTTTTTTCCTAGCTGGTTAAGTCAACAACGCCAAAATCTTATTTTGCCAGAACGATGCTAAAAGTTGTCGATTTTCCGGGATGCGCATGAATGGGCATTGATCCATGAGGCATGATGCATGATTTATACCCCAGTCAGCCTTGGCTTGATGAAATAATCTTCTACTGGGCTTCAAGGGAGATTGACGATTCTTCACGCTACGTTTCGCATCTATTTATTAGGTACAGAATATTTTTAAGACAGGTTATGCCTTAATATAGTCACCACTGTTTGTTCTGCAGTTGGCCGCGTGGCGTCGACGTGACCCATAACGAGAAATCGAACATGTGGTCATCGTATCATGGACCCTCCATCATGCTCTCCGTGGTCTCTTTTATGCCACTCCTGATAGAGACTAGTACCGTTTGAGAG
Source organism: Lithobius niger (assembly GCA_023313725.1). Lineage (NCBI taxonomy): Eukaryota > Metazoa > Arthropoda > Chilopoda > Lithobiomorpha > Lithobiidae > Lithobius > Lithobius niger. The sequence continues at coordinate 3,179 of JAHWFP010008262.1, read as the reverse complement.
TCCGCAGTCAGACACATGCAGTTCGATCTCCAGGTGTAGTCCAGCTGCATACGGGCCAGAATTTGGGCTAATTATGAGCATCGAGCTAAAAGCCATGAAATTTTACGCACAAGTCAATTCTTAGCTTATAAATCGAGCTAGCGATGGAAAACCTTGTGATACACCCCTAAGGCCCTTTCCTGTCCCCCACCAAACTCACCGAGGTTATTGATCAACAAATTTTTGCTGATCGTGCTAAAACATGAATTGGTACATAACTCATTCTTAGCAGTACAAATGGAACTAGAATTTGTTGATCATCAACCGCATGGAGAGGACACAGGGAAGCACCAAGAGGGTGGGTGTATCTCGTGGGGTTCCGTATGCAGTTCGATTTCTACTGCAACAATGCATATTTTTAGGACGTTCAGAATGAATTTGTTAGTCATTGATGCTTCGTGGTGTGCACAGGAGGGGGGGGGGGATGCTGGGGGAGGCTGTGGTGGTATTGCATGGGGTTCCTTGGCTGTTTCAATTACTACTGCTAGGAATGACTGGCGTACCAAAATGCATGCTTCCAGTGCGATCAACAAGAATTTTACGTGTATCAACCTCGTGGAGCTGGAATAGGGAGGAAGCACTGAGAGGCCTTGGAGGATTTCGCGGGAGTTCCATAGCTAGTTTCATGTGTACCAGTTTTCATTCTTTTAGCACTATCTGCAAGAATTTGTTGGTCAGGCCTCAAGGAGGGGGCACGGGGGGGGGGAGGGAGGAGTTGTGGTGTCTTATAGATTATCTCGAGGGGGTTCCATAGCTAGTTTATTTTGTACTACTATGAAAGACTTGTGTACCAAATTTCATGTTTTTACCTCGATCTGCAGTAATTTGTTGGTCAAGCCGCAGAGAGGTGGGAGGGTAGACTTAGGGAGGGAGGGAGGGGGGGCTTGGGAATATTTCATGGGGGTTCCGTGGCTGGTTTGATGTGTACTGCTAAGAATGACTTGTGTTCCACAATTCAAGCGTTTTGCTTGATCTGCAATATTTCGTTAGTCAAGCGTTTGGGAGGGGGCACAGGGAAGCGCTTGAGGGACCCTTGGGCGAATTTCGTGGAAGGTTCCATGGTTGGTTTGATTTGTAATGCTAAGAATAGCTTGTGTGCCAAATTTCATGCTTTTAGCTCGAACTGCAAAAAATTGTTGGTCAAACCTCAATGAAGGGGCCACAGGGGGTCGCTGGAGGCTCTTTGGGAGCATTTCATGGAGGTTCCATAGCATGTTCGATTTCTATTGCTAAGAATGACTTATGTACCACATTTCAAGCTTTTAGCTCGTCTTGCAAGAATTTGTTGATCAAGCCTCAGGGAGTGGGCTCAGGGAGGCGCTGGGGCCCTTGTGACGTGTATCACAGGGGTGCCATCGAAATGAGTCGATTATCCTGCTAAGAATGACTTGCGTACCAACTTTCACGTTTTTAGCTTGGATCTGCAAAAATTTGTTGTCCAAGCTTCAGGGAGGGGGCACAGGAGGGTACAGGGGGGGGGGGGGCGGCAGGCGCTGGCGCCCTTGGGAATATTTCACCGGGATCCATGGCTGGTTCGATATGTACTGCTAAGAAAGACTTGTGTATCAAATTTAATGCTTTTAGCAGGATTTGCAAAAATGTGTGTACTCCACTGAATGATTTCTGTTCAGTGCACTTCATAATAAATGCTCTGCCGACAAGAATACTGCAGTCACATGAAAATCGCGTTCAAAATGCCCTGGTCGATGTTAATACCTACCTTTTAAGCTATAGAAATTGAAAGACGGTTCATTGATTCGACCTCTAGCTGAGGGCAAAGTTTCTAGCCCATTTGGCTTTCCGTTACAAGAATTTTGTAGTCACTTTAAAATAGCATGCGGAAGGCCCTAGGCCTTTTCCATGCCCACGTTTTAAGCTATAGAACTTGAAAATCGGTTCAGTGGTCCGAGCTCTCGGTGAGGGCAAAGAGTCACAACAACAACAACAACAACAACAACAACAACAACAGCAACAAGAAATCGCCGTTCTGTGGACGCCAAACGTTTCGATTGTTGTCATTAAAATTTGCAATGCCGTAAAATAGTTACGATACGACCCCAAATATCGAATTTCGTTGCTCTATGTAAATTCTGGGCGAAACTATAGTAATCAAAGTTTGACGTTTAACATGGAAGTATACATGCTGAGGTTTACAGGCTGCTTGATAGGCCTAAATTAGAACAAATTGTCGTATAGAGTGAACCAAAATTATGTACCCATTGTAGAGCTCTGCTTTGTTCGAAAGCAACAATGACCACCCGTGTAACAATGCCCTTTCCAAAATGAGCCGTTAGCTATGGGAGGTAGTGTATTCCAAAAAAAAAGAAAACAGTAGCAGGTTTGCCATTGTTATGCTAATCTCGACTCGTTTTGGATACTCCACCTCCCATAACGTCTCATTCTATAAAGGCATTGTTACAAGCGTGGTTATTGCTGCTTTCACCGGTGGTTGTGCCCACCGGTGGTTGTAGAGGTTCTTGCCACTATCTATGCACTTCAAGCAGCCGGAGTAAGTGTTTCCATCTGCTGGACACCAGGCCACGCGAATGTGCCTGGCAATGAGGCAGCTGACGAGCTTTCCAGGTACTATCGCGTCTCCCCGTGTCAGTCTATACAGGCAGCAGTGAGTCCGAAAGATTTGGGGAGTTGGTGTACGTCAGTAGCCAGTGCAGCATGGGAGGAAGATTGGTTTAGCAGTGATCGAGGAAGGGGTCTCTTTGCCATCCACCCCTCCATCACCCGCCCAAGAGAGTTGGACCATATACCAAGGCGTGCGTCAGTGTTGCTTTCGCGTCTACGGGTTGACCGTTCGCCATTGAACGCATCAGTTGCTGCATGGTCGCGTAGGGATGGAGCTTGCATCTGTGGTGGCAGCCAGGAGACAAGAGAACACTTTCTTCTGCACTGCCCGCGATACACGACAGTGCGAGCTGACTGCCTTCCACCGGGTGAGGGCATACTGGAGCTTCTGGGAGCGAGCCCGCACACTGGCAGGAGCAACAGAGGACGTTTGCGTGCAGTTGCTGCTTTCTGTGATGCGACGGGACGTTTCCGTGTGGGGCAGTTATGTTAGGGTCGCTGCTACACTGTGTCTCGACGGATGGTAAGTGGTGAAAGTGGCCGACACATCGGGAGATGGA
>JAHWFP010008261.1:0-15453 GCA_023313725.1 Lithobius niger | reverse complement strand
TCGGGACGAACGTAAACAACAGAAAAACTCCTAGACGCCACATTTTATAACGGATTTTTAGCAAGGGAAAGACTAACGGTAAGTAAAGAGACCTTTGGGGCCGTACTTGATGTGGAGGATCGAGAAAAATGGCGCTGGGAGGTATATCCCTTTAAGAGAGCTTGAAAACGGAGGAACTTTTTACACTTTTGTTCTGTTTATTTGGAGTTCTGTTCCGTCTTATTGGCAACCAGTTAGTGTTATTGTAGTCTTATGCCGTGTCTATTTTTTGTGTTTAAAGGCCGGTTACCACCAAACTAAAGTTTGCGGCACCTGGCGCCATATAATGCTCTCTAGTTCTGTCTAGCGAGCAAAGGAATGCACGAAGAAACGTCCTTTAACACAATAAACAAACCACGTGCCTCCTAAATAAGTGACTAAAAATTTGGTACGTCCTCGTGCACCTGGAAGCAAGCTGTAAAGATCAACGATATTACTGCCACTAGATGGCGCCAAAGCATTTTCATTATATCTACCGTGGCGCCATCTAGTGGTCTTAATATTGTTAACCTTTTCAACTTGCTTCCTGGTGCACGAGGACATATCAAATTCTTACTCAGTTATTCAGAAGGCACGTCGCTCGTTTGTTATGTTAAAACTTAAAAGATATTTCTTTGTGCACTCCTTTGCTTGGCTGCGAGCAAGCGCTAGAGAGAAGTAAATAGCGCTAGATGCTGCAGTTTTTCATGTGGTGGCAACCCGTCTTTAATAGTTTGTTGGGGGGGGGGGTGCGGTGTACACGTCTATGTGTATCTACCTATTTTATTCTGTATCAGTTTTTTTCGCTGCCAGTTTCTTCGCCCCCCACCCCTCCTTGACTCGAAGTTCAGAGTAAAATCTTGCAAAAATAGACAGGGCACTTACTACATTTTTTGAACATGAATTGTTTTACAGGACTCCGAGGGTCTTAAAGTGTCTTTGCCCCATTCAGGCAGATTCGCAGATTCGCAGGTCCCTTAGCAGATTCTTAGACCTCACGTTTAATTCCAATTTATTTTTTTTATGCCATTTCCAAACAAAATTCTTGGGTGCAGTAGGCTGCTTCATTACTGTTAAAAACGACGATCCCAGTGGGCCTAACAATCACATGTAAACGGCCACTTGAAAGTGGTTTGGTGGGATTAGATTCGTGTCCATAGTCGCTTCGTTAGTCTTGTAAACCGCCGTTCGTATCGTTTTTTCCAATCGGCCGCCATCGAATGAAAGATATTTTGTTAGGTGGTTTGGCATTTTTGAATGCAAAATCTTCTGTACCAATACAACACCTGGAAACGCAGTGGGAGGCTCTACATGGTAAGAAAATATGGTGGACACTTACGGCCACCTCGTGATTTGTCTTGCTACCACTTGCCTTTTGGGAAATAATTCTGAAATAATTGTAAGTAACGAAGCTAAACACAAACACTAACGTACGTTTGTATCCAGGCTTTTTTTTTAATTATTCAGCTTTCTACACGCCGGTGGGACACGTCCACTATACCCCAAAAGGCAACATGGGGAAGGGATTGAGGCTTAATGGCGGCTCGACAGCCAGGTCATTAGCATCAACCTCAGTCACAGTGAAGTGGTCCTGGTTGACACTGCACCACACATATACAAAGATGATAAACACACACCAAATCGACATCTTATCATAGATCTGCAACTCCTGCAAAAATTAAAAAAACCGTTGACAGGAAGGAGGACAGACTTATCGCTTAATTGATGCGCTAAGTCTCGCGGAAAATGGAAACGCTGCGAACACCATCAAGATGGTGACAATGAACGAGCAAGTGTCGGACTGTAAGTGGACGTCGGCACCAATGACATTCAGGAGGTATAACATATCCCTCAATTGGAAACGGTGAGTAAGTTTGGTGTGACCAATGCTTAAACGGACCAACAGCACCACTTCACGGCGACTGTGGCGACGAGCCGAGTTCCATTCTTGTATCAGGAAGAAAGTGAGAACCACTTGCCTTAATCGAAGGCTCATTCTCCCGTCTTGTAAACATCTACATTAATAAAAACGAGTTGCAGTGTTGTAAAACGACCACCCGACCCAGACGGACACCCGTTGTAAGAATAATAGTAACAATGCTGCGTTGATTCTGCACTGATTGTCAACAACAATGTCTTTACAAACATGCACACTACCTCTGGATGGCAGCGCTCAACGCGGTTTACACTACCCCTCACTGGATGGCAGCACAGTCGTCATCAACACCGCCAGATTGGGACTTTTCAATATGACTATTGTTAAGTACTAATCATACAAAAACTCCGGAAGCGGAAGAGGACTCATCAACTACCTTGAAATTGCATTACGATTGCCACCAGATTGGGACTTAAAAGACGGCGCAAACAGAGTTTCTGCCCAGTCGTGTGAAAACACAAAACGAAAATTTGCAGTCGTATAAAACGCCTTGAAATACGCTTCTTAGTGAGTAGTGGGCATGTAAACTGTAGCGGGATAACTGCTAATGTCGTTTCTTTATAATTACGAGCCAATTCTAACTTAGTACTCTGGAAGTTTATATTCGTTACGTTTACATGGCCACTAGAAAGACATTTTAGCGATTTGAAAGACGCTTCAGATCCGGTGCATGTTTACAGGGTAATGGCGCGTTTACGCAACGACTCGCCTTTGCATTCTCGCAGCTAGGAGCTAGAAATCGTCTGAAATTCCAACATGGCGGCGGTTTTAGCTATGACGACTCGCAATGAAAACACTTAATAATGCGTGTTCTGAAGGGACTGTGTAAATTTCGTCGGGAGGAATTCTTTATCATATCGTCACGGATTATAAGACTTAAAGCATTTGCTCAAACGACGTCGGATTTAACTAATCCAGATAGCGTTGTTACCACGGCAACGACAACTTCGCCATTGTGATTAAATTCTCGCTGCGAGAATGCAAAAGCGAGTTGTTGCGTAAACGCGCCCTAAGAGAGAACAGCTCGCCAAGGAATGCGATTTATGACTGTTCCACGTTGAACACTTTCTTCCCATTCTGTGGCATGCCATTAATTTTTTTTTTGTCAGATTTTAATTTTAATTATCGGCCCAAATATCCGTTAACAGAAGTACAAGATCGATAATGAAATAAAAATTCGGGTAATGAAAAACGAAAAAAATTTTTTAGTATCGGAATTTATTTTTCATTATCGGATGTCGAATTTCCATTAAATTCCGATAATGAAAAATGTTTCCCCTTCACGGAAAACATTTTTTATTATCGTAATATATTTTTCATTATCGGATGTCGAATTTCCATTAAATTCCAAAAAATGAAAAATGTTTCCCGTTTACTGAAAACATTTTTTTGTTACCGGAACTTAATTTTCATTACCGGAAGACAAATTCCCATAATGTGCAATTACGATCACTTGTCGATAGTGAAAAATACTTTCCGTGAACGGAAAACACTGTTCATTATCGACCATGTATTTCCGTTAACGGATACTCAGACCAATAATGAAAATTAAAATGCGATTATACAAACTGTTTTAAAAAAAAAATATGAAGGCATGTCATGCCGTTCTGTCTTTGAAGTGGGTCGGACGCGTTGCATTCTCTTCTAAAAACCTGCAAATCGGATAATTAAAAAGCCTATCCCTAGAGCAAAATGAAAGCGAGTCTTTGTGTTTTGCCTCATCATGCACTATTATTTTCAGAAAAATTTGCTTAAAATATGATCGGCAGCCTGTCAACCACCGAAGTCCAAACCACCTAATGAAATAGCTTTCATTCCGCGTCACTAGATCAGAGAAAATCCCAGGTAGCAACAAGGACACGATGGTGCCTCTCTCCTGTAAGTGCTTTCGTTACGATAGTGCTAAGTGGGTCGTGGAAACGTATGGATGATCACCGCACTTCTTAGGCTTATCAGTTAGAATGATCAGATAATCACCATACCGCTACGGTATAATTATAAGATTAGCTACGACGTTCGGTTCTCAAAAACTGAAACTACGAAAAAGAAATGAAATATTACCTGGCTTCGTAGTAACCGAGCTCGCCCCAGAGCCGTCTCGTGCACGAGGCAGAACCTCCCACGTGACTTCTACAACGGTGTCAAGGTCACAGTGCGTCTTCTGTATTTATCATTATCAGGGTTGATAACCTACTATCAGAAGAAGAGGTAGGCGTGGTTGAAGTTGGTTTTAACCAACAATATAGGGGCCACTCAAAAAACACGTGGCCGTTTTTTAAGACGTTTTCAACCCCCCCCGCCCCCGGGTGGGCAGCGCCGGCCATAAACCCCCCCCCCCCCCCCCAGAAAAAAAAACCACGTGGCTCGTAACCAACTCTTCCCCTCCCCCTCCCCGTACTGTACTGTACTTAAAAAAATAACACCTAATTTGTTTTTGACAAATGCGGTAACACTTCGTATAAAATTGTGTTATTGTGCCGTATCAAATTTGGTGAATTAATAGGCTAGTGTTTGACATGAGAAACCCGACGATGAGCACCCCATGCTCCACTTTCGCTTTTAATAAATGCAGCTGTTTGATTCTTCGTGTGAAAAATTTTTACCAAATTTTTGGCGATATGCAACACCCGCTAGACTAAACTTCCTCCGAGAATTGTTAACAGAGACGGAAAGTAGAAAATTGTAACCTAATCTAAACCATTAAAAACTTACGGTCGGTATATATATGTACCTCTTTCTCCTTTTGAAGTAGGAAGGCTAAAAATATGAGAAAGGTGTCAAAAGACTGGAAATTAATCCGGATTTAGCGTAGGCGTATTTTCGTAGTTCTAGGTAAATTTTTTCCCCTCGAAAAAAGGGAAAAAACCCCTTTGGACCATTGTTGAAACGAATTTTTCGAAGTTGATTGTAAGTTTCGGAATAGCACCTTTTCCTGCTGTGCGGATGGTCCACAATTGTTGCGCCACGTAGGAGGCGCGTGGTCCAGTAGTGTTGTCAGTAGGATTACGGCTGGCAATGCTAACAGCCGTCATTCAACAATGACGCACGTGCAGCTCGCTGATGGAACGACTGTTGGAGTTGCATTTTGGATATTTCAAATACAAACTACCTATATAGCCTTAAATTTAAATGAAAATACGTAAATCTACGAAAAGATTAATGCGAAATTAGGCATATTTAAACAAAATATATTGATAACAAAAAAGGGTATCAGAAATATTTCAACGTTTGCATTTGTAAACCATCGACATTCGATCAATAGTGTGATATTAGCTGGTGCTCTACTCAGTAATAGTCCAGCCTAATTATGGTAAACATGAATAGTTGCTAGGTACGATTTCGCCTTGCACTAAATCTTTTATTAGTAAAAAATTATGGGCGACATGTGGTTTCAAAGCATCACATGTAGCGGGGAAGGAGATGGCTTTTAAGTAAAAATTCTTTAAATTTGTGAAACAAGGAAACCCACGTAAAGTCTGCAAAATTTATTGGAATAGAAAAACCAAGAGCGGCACAAAGGAGTATGCAACATGCATGATAAAATTACCAAGCATGTTTAGTTCAAGCATGCAGCAACTCGCGTGCTACAGCGTTGAAACGGCCTTGCAGCGCCGATGGATAAGGCTTCTTCAAGCCAAGGCCGACTGTGAAGAAATCGAGTGTCTCGCCTCCTGGCTCATTGAAGATTTAGGTGCATGCCAAAAATGGGATGGCTTTTTCAAGACAAGGTCGACTGGGTCCAAATCGCATGCATCGCCTCCTGGCTCAATGATAGCTCAATCGCATGCCTGAAAGGGAATGACTTCTTCAAGCCAAGGCCGACTGGGCTGCAAATCGCGTGTCTCATCTACTGGCTCAAGGCCAGTTCATGCGTGTGCCAGAAAGACATTGCTTTTATCGAGGCTTTTGTTGTCAGTAGTATTATGGCTAACAATCTGAACAAGAGGCGATGTAGCTCTTGGGTGGCCAGACCGTTGGAGTGATGTATGGTTACCATATCGTTTGTTTATGAACTGAAACGTTAAGAAAAACGCATCCTACATTCTGATCACTTTCTTGATTGTTTTAGATGTGGAATGTCTGTCAGCAGCTTTAGAGCTGGAGCATGACAGCTCCTCGAGCTTATTCTTTAAGCTAAGGCCGACTAGGGTATAGAAATCGCGTGCCTCGCCTCCTGGCTCCATGGCAGTTTAGGCGCATGGCAGAAGAGTGATGGTTTTCTAAAACGGCGAAGCCGTTTTTTGTTTATGAACTGAAGCCTTACGAAAAACGCGCACTGCACGCATTTGCTTGATCGTTTTAGATGTGTAATGTCTGTCAGCGGTATAAGAGTTGCAGCATGAAAGCTCCTCGAGCGCAGCGAGACGACGCGGAATGAACGAGCGAAGCGAGCGACTCCGCTAGTCTTAATCATTAAAAACTTACGGTCGGTATATATATATATATATATATATATATATATATGTAGGTATATATGTACCTCTTCTCCACTTGAAGTAGGAGGGCTAAAAATATGAGAAAGGTGTCAAAAGATAGGAAATTAATCCGGATTTTGCGTAGGCGTATTTTCGTAGTTCTAGGTAACATTTTCCCCCTCGAAAAAAGCGAAAAAACCCTTTTGGACCATTGTTGAAACGAATTTTTCGAAGTTGATTGTTAGTTTCGGAATATCACACCTTCCTTTTGCAGTGTCCGCTTGGTGATGTGCATCGTAAGGCGACATTTAGTAGGCACTGTATGTTTGCCAGTCTGAGTGACGTGCTTTGTGTGCACCCTGTCTCGGCTGCCACTCTACCCCTGTCTCGGCTGCCACTCTACGGCGTCTCTGGGATGTTGTAGTCTTTTGCAGGCAACGGGGAGCACGGATCTAGTTGCCCTGTAGGCTTGTTCGCGTTCGTTTGTTTTGTTAGTGTCTGTGTCTATGTTTCAATCTCCATCCCTACTTTCTGTTGATATGGTATCACTGTCCTGCTGTTTATCTGATGTTATAGTTCTGTAGTTTTAAGTAGGTTTAAGTAGTTCTATACGAGAGCGCATGGCTTTGGGCCAAGGCATTCTATATAAATAAATAAAATAAATCACCTCTTCCTGCTGTGCGGATGGTCCACAATTGTTGCGCCACGTAGGAGGCGCGTGGTCCAGTAGTGTTGTCAGTAGGATTACGGCTGGTAATGCTAACAGCCGTCATGCAAGAATGAGGCACGTGCTGCTCGCTAATGGGACGACTGTTGGAGTTGCATTTTGGAACTTTCAAATACTAACTACCTATTTAGCCTTACATTTAAATGAAATTACGTAAAGCTACGAAAAGATTAATGGTAAATTAGGCGTATTTAAACAAAATACATTGATAACAAAAGGGTAAAAAATGTTTCCACGTTTGCATTTGTAAAACATCGACGTTCGATCAATAGTGTGCTATTAGCTGGTGCTCAACTCAGCAATAGTCCAGCCAAATCTCGGTAAAAACGAATAGTTTCTAGGTACGATTTCGCCTTGCACGAAATCTTTTATATTAGCCAAAAATTATAGGCGACATGTGGTTGCTGTTTCAAAGCATCACACGTAGCGGGGAAGGAGATTGGTTTTAAGTAAATATTCTTAAAATTTGTGAAACAAGGAAACCCATGTAAAGTCTGCAAAATTTATTTGAATAAAAATAATCTATACCAAAAGCGGCACAAGGAGTATGAATGATAAAATTACCAAGCATTTTAGTTCAAGCTTGCAGCAACTCGCGTGCTACAGCGTTGAAATGGCCTTGCAGCAGAGATGGATAAGACTGCATCAAGCTAAGGCCGACTGGGGAAGAAATCCCGTGTCTCGCCTCCTGGCTCATTGCCTGTTTAAGTACATGCCAGAAATGCGATAGCTTCTTCAAGCCAAGACCGACTGCCGACTGTGTACAAATCGCATGCCTAACCTCCTGGATCAATAACAGTACAATCGCGTGCCGGAAAGGGAATGGCTTCTTCAAGCCAAAGCCGACTGGGCTACAAATCGCGTGCCTCACCTCCTGGCTCATTGCCAGGTTAGGCGCACGCCAGAAAGGGGATGGTTTCTTCAAGCTAAGGCCGACTGGATACGAATCGCATGTTTCGCCTTAAGAAGCGCACGTAGCTCTTGGATGGCCAGACCGTTGGACTAAATTATGGTTATCATTTGTTTATCAACTGAAGCCTAACGTCTGCAAGGCTTCAAGGGTAGTTTTGCAGTGAATTTGTGAAACTGTGTCGTGGCGAAGATCAGCGTAGTAGCACCAGGGTATTATGAATGACGGTGTGTGGTCCTAGGTTCAATATGTACATGTACTTAAGTTGCTTTATAGTAGGGCGTTTGGCTATGAGCCATGGCTCCAATAAATTCATCATTCCCCAGCCCTTACCACAACCACGTACTCACTCTGATCATTTGCTTGATCGTGTTAGATATGGAATGTCCGTCATCAGGATAAGAGTTGCAGCATGAAAGCTCCTCGAGCGTAGCGAACGACGCGGAATGAGCGAGCGAAGCGAGCGACTGCGCTAGTACGTTCATTAAAACGTAGGCTATCACTGCATTGAATTGTCCCATGAAGCACTTGACGTTAGCCGCACACTATTGAAATGAATTTAGTACATCAAGGAAACGCAGTCTTACGTTGTGGAATATTTCTACGACGAGCCGTGGGTCTTTCACCACTATATGGGAAATGCAGTTCAGTTGACTGGGGCCCAGATGTTTAGGTAGACGTAGGAACAATGTAAGGCTGAGTGAGACGGTATGTGCAGACTCTTGTACGGTAAATGCACCTATCTATTGGGGATAATGGCTGTCCCTCCAAGGAGTGTGACAACATGGTTTCCTGATAGACCGGTGTATGCTACATGGAAAAAGAAATACATAGTAGATTCAACCATACAAACAAAGGACCAGAAAGGGTAATTGTTTGGAAACCTTACTTTTCACGCTATCGACCTTATTCACCTACCTATCGATTCCTTTCGTCGTTAGGGTTCCGAAAATCATAACGAAAACGTGTGCAAACGCTTTTTTATTTAAAAAAAATTATTAAAACACGCTAAAACGCTACGCACAACTGTCGTTCCGTCATCGCGGTGCTGCGAGGTGGAGGGGCAATAAGAAAACCTGATTCCGCGCCCCTGAGTATACGGAAATCATCTCGTTCCGGTAGCAGACGAAATGGCTGAAGCAGACGAAAAATTGGTTGGTGTATATCGATATTTGCGGCCGGAATCACAGACCGCAGGGGCGCGCTTCGCGCGCATTATTATATACATCGAGAATTGGTGTAATCAGAAAAAGTATGACGCAAGCATTTATGAAACAAGGAAGTAGCATAATTTGTTCCTTGTTTCACAAATGCTTGCGTCATACTATTTCTGATTACACCAATTCTCGATGTATATGATAATGCGCGAAGCGCGCCCCTGCGGACTGTAAATCCGCCCACAAATATTACCGTCTGCCTAAGAAAGAGATAATTTTCGTTTAGTAACGTTCTGGTTGAAATCAGGTTTTCTAGTTGCGGAATCATCGCGTAGAATAGCTGCCGCTTCTAGCTTGTTTTGCGTAGCGTTTTAGCGTGTTTTAATAATTTTTTTTAAATAAAAAAACGTTTGCGCACGTTTTCGTTAGGATTTTTGGAACCCTAACGACGAAAGGAATCGATAGGTAGGTGAATTAAGTCAATAGCGTGTAAAGTAAGGTTTCCAAACAATTACCCCAGAAAGTGGCCAAAATATCCTTGTGTTTTTTGCGATAAGCTTAAGGCACTTTTCTACTTACCCACTTTGCTTTTTACATGTACGTATGTCTGTTTTGGTTATTTTATATATTCTTTTTTGTCTTGTTATTATAGTTTAGGTCTGGGCGCCTTGGCTCGAATTGTAAGGGCAGGGAACGAGTTTCGTGTTTGAAAAATAACATTTGGTAACAGCTTACAATTACGCCAATTTATTGCTGCTTCATACATTTTGAAATATTTCTTTTAACGTTTCGGCGGCGTTCAATTGTCTTGAAAGTTGTCTTACAGGGCTCAGAGGGACTTAAAGAGCAGTGGCAATAGGCGTCACAGCTGTCGCTGCGGCACTGTCACCACCTGACTTTGGATATCTGGCTTCTGGCTTGGCCCCTTGTAGTGATGAAGATCGCCATCCCGTCATTTTTTTTTTTAATTTTCGTTTGTCGTATGTGATCAGCGCTGACGTCATGTTTTTTCACCAAAATCAAGATAGGTAGAACGATATTATGTGGAAAGGTTGGTCACTCCCAGTTCATCACGTGACGTCACAGGAGGCACGCATATTGGAGCATTTCCGGTTTGAATTGAGCGCATGTGTGTAAGCTGGTGAGCTGTATTGTGACGTCAGCGGAGGCAGTCAAATCAGCAGCCAATGGTAAAGCAATATGCAAAAAGCTCGGAGTTGACCCCCCCCCCCTGATCAAAATGGTGTTCAGTTGCAGAATTTTGGGTTGTGGCAATGAACGAGAGGCAGATGGTTCATCCCTTTTTTCGATTTCCAGCAATTCAGCCATTCATCGTATGCTTGCTTTAAACGCGGTTGTTTACCTCCGTTACAAGATGGCGGCACGCGTGTTCGGTTGCCATTATCAATGGACAGCTTTTGATCTTACTGACGGTGCTCAATAGCACCCCAATCCTCCTTGGACGGCTTAGATGAATTTTTCGCACCGCATTACGCTTTTGCCTGCTAATTTTATTTGCACTCCATTTTACTCCCCCCCCCCGCCCCCCCACAAAAAAAAAACCAGGGTGCGCTACTGCAGAGCTGCGGTAGCGCAGAAAAAGAGAAACGAGGTTCACATTTTTGTGAAGTACCCTAATTTTTTTTTTTGTTTGGTATGCCGCAATCGGTGTTTTATTAACTAGGAGGTAGTAGAGGCTTTGCTCCATTGAACGGAGCCCTCTACGACGCACTTCTCGTCATTACACCAAATATTTATTTTTATTTTCATACTGTCCATTTTCGTCGGCTGTTATTAGTTCGTAAGGTAGTTTAAAGTAGTGTAGCGTCGGTTAAAAATGAGCGAATGGATTGATTGTATGGTCAATAGGCTCAATAAACAAAACTGTTTGCTAATGGTCCTCGCCCACTAACCGGCCAGTGGCTGTGACGGCCAAAAACCACGGCGGCGTGCCGCGTGGTCACGTCCGTTTTTCATTGATAATTCTCGACCACGTGGTGAAAAATGAATACGAAGCAAGTATGGTTGCCCTGTGGACGCCTACATGCTGCTGGGATTCCAGTGGCCGCTGTGACTGACTGGTCGCGGCGGCCAAGTGCACGGTGCTACACATACCGTAAGCATTCTCGTTGGCCGCAGCGACCTATTCACGCAGCTTGGTTGCTTAGTGCGCGGGGGCCCTAAATTGTCCACTGCTAAATTGTGTAGTGGGGCAGATAACCCGGTTTGGGTTCGGCTTCCTTAAGAAAAAAAACAACAAGTAATTTTAGGATCCTTCCAGCTACAACAGCGTGGAAAGTTTCGCAACTTCCCGTTTGTCGCATTCATGTAATTTTACCGAGGGCCATAAGCGCCCATTATTTTCAACGGGTTTGGGGGGGGGGGAGCACCACAGAGCACTAAAATGTGAAAAAAAGAGCAACATTTTTAATGAAAGATGGACATAATTGCCGGTACTATTTCCAACCAAGCATGTCTAAACAAATGGGTGTCAAAAAACACACTAGTATCACGATTGGTCCGTACTCAGATTGGAACCATGCACAATCAGTATTGCATTTATCGAATCGCTTTTGTTTTAAAGGTACATTCCTCCCAACGCCAATTTTCTCGATCCTCCACATCAAGTACGGCCCCAAAGTCCATTTACTTACCGTTAGTCAATCCCTTGCTAAAACTCCGTTTTAAAGGGATATTCCTCCCAGCGCCATTTTTCTCGATCCTCCACATCAAGTATGGGCCCAAAGGTCTATTTCCTTACCGTTAGTCAATCCCTTGGTGAAAATCGTTTTAAAATGTGGAGTCTAGGAGATTTTCTGTTGGATAATTGTTAACTTATTTACTGCGTCCCGCGTCCCTTTGCGCGCTTACAATAACCATGACGTTTCATATGTGTGTGTGTGTACTAATTTTCTAATAATTACCATGAGATCTAAAAGACTAATTCGGTAAAAATTAAAATTAATTATTCTAATAGATCGCCGCAGCAAAATTATAAGACACTAGCCTAGAAAATTATAAATTGTGATGTTAAAATACGAGAATCATTCCGGTTTGTGACGACACAATCTTTAAATTGATGCTGTTTTGTGTACCAAAGCCAACCGAGACAGCAGCTACGTTCCTCGCTGCGAGGAACGCAGCTACCACCCCAGCCGACCTTGGTGCTGGTAAATACGCTGATGGCGATTTGCGCGTGGCTGTTATAAGGCAGGCGGAATGTTACAAGGCAGGCCGGGTGTCCCTTTTCATTGGGAACTAATTAGATAGCATCCTGTGATTATATGATCCTTTGCGCGCTTACAATAACCACGACGTTTCATCTGTGTGTGTGCATGTACTAATTTTTAGTCGTACTAGTAATAATTACCACGAGATCAAAAATCTAAAAGACTAATAAAGACTACAAGGTAAAGATTAAAATTATTTATGCCAATAGATCCCCGAAGAAAAATTATAAGATACTAGCCAAAAAATTGTAAACTGTGATGTTAAAATACGAAAATCTTTCTAGCTTGCGACGACACAATTTTTTGCGTTCATGCTGTTTCGTCTACTACACCCAAGGCCAACTGAGACAGTAGCTGCGAGGCACGCAGCTACTATCTTAGTTGGCCTTGTTACTATGACGAGTCTCGCGAAACGGTGCGCGGATAGCGATCTACGCTGGCTGTTATAAGGACGGCTGAATGTACCTTTAATGTTTTTTTTTTTATAATTGTATCTACCAAGAGGGCTCCCGCCCCCCATCCCCAATGTGCATGCGGCATTGCCGATGGCACTACAACTTGGGCCCCTTATGAGGATGGGGGGGGGGGGGGGACGCGCCGTAATTCACGATCTGCTTCGGGACCACAACCTGAGTGAATAGGCCATTGGCCGCAATAAACATTCAGCACAAACTCACATGTTTCCTGTAGCTTACCTGCACGAGCAGATGCCTGTTGACCTGAACACATTGATTGGTAGAAATCAATATACACTAGAAACATCACGCTGAATACGAATGACGTTCACGGTACAGTGGAAGGACTCAAAATAATTATATTCCTTGTTATTGTCAACACTTCAATAATTAGAATAACATGAAATACGAGAAATGCTATCAGTTTGGCCTACTTTACAAAGGAAGTGTCTACCCCCAATTTGCATCAGAATGTATATATACAATTACAGAAGGTCGACAGCTACGACTGCAGGGCAAAGTAGCGCAGCGCAGACTATACTACTCTTATTCCAAGGTCTTTGGCCAGAAATCACGAGCATACGATGCCATTTACCGACCGAACGGCATATTAAAAGGGGCCATCTAGAGCTCCACTTCAGTACCGGCCGGATCACGGATGAAAAATAGCATACGCAACTGGGTTGGACAATAGAGCAGTGACATTTGCCGCCATATTGGCACTAGTATGGGTTTTGGAGGACATAACTACAAGGTGCACTACATAAAAATGGAGGGAAAAACAACGGAAGAGCGGATTTCTTAGGCTTAAAATAACGTTATTTTCTCCAACAACAAAAATCGCGCGTTTTAGGTCTAAGAAATCACTCTTCACAGCATCGGCTTCAGATCGACGCCCTTCTGTTTCTCTCTGCAGTGCCCCTTGCAGCTAACCCATTAAGGCTCCAGCATAGAGTTATATACAACAATACTACGTCGTGTCACTACTCTATACGGCCGCCGGAAACGCTACTGATACTATACCACTGATGCGATTGATTTATTACGTTGCCGCATTCTGCCAACCGAGGGCGACACCTTCCGTACAAAAATGCCGACGTTCCTTCCCTTGCAACGTTTTCTGGATACACGAAAGTTTCCTTTTTTTTTCCAAGCGCAGAGAAATAGCTTAGGCCTAACTGTGGCTGAGTGATGACTTTTAAAACTATTAAAAAATACTGTAATATATAATAAAAATTTGCATTTTTGCATTTGTGTCATGCAAATCTACGTAAAATTAAAATTATATTTTGAAAACCGACACTAGCCGCCAATAGATATGTCACAACAAAAATTCACCAAGCAATTTGCCAATTTTCGAAACAGACCGTGCTAAAAGCATGAAAATTGGTACACAAGTCATTCTTAGCAGTAGAAGTCGAACAAGCCATGGAATCCCCATGAAATACCCCCAAAGGACCCCCAGCGCTCTCCTGTTTCCCCCTCATTGAGGTTTGATCAACAAATTCCTGCAGATCGAGCTAAAAGCATGAAACTTGGCACACAAGTCCTTCTTAGCATAGCAATCAAACCAAGCATGGAACCCCCACGAAATGTCCCAAGAGGCCCCAAGCGCTCCCCTGTGCCCCCTATCTGATTCTGGACCAACAAATTATCGCAGTTCGGGCTAAACGCTTGAATTGTGGTACACAAGTCAGTCATATTAGTACAAACTGAACTATCTGTAGAACCCCAGAGATAATCTACAAGGCACCACATCGGTCCTAGCCCCTCCCCCCCGCTCTGTGTTCCCTCCTTGCCTGACTAACAAATTCTTGCAGATAGTGCTAAAAGAATGAAATTTGGTACACAAGTCATTGTTAGCAGTAGAAATCAAACTAGCTATGGAACTTCTGCGAAATCTTCCAGGGCCCCTCAGTGCTTCCCCCCTATTCCCACTCCATGAGGTTGATACCCGAAAAATTCTTGTTGATCGTACTGAAAGCATGCATTTTGGTACACCAATCATTTCTAGCAGTAGAAATTGAACCAGCTATGGATCCCCATGAAATACCTCCAGCATCTCCCCCCATCCCCATGCACCCCATGAAGCATCAATGACCAACAAATTCTTGCTGAATGTATTAAAAACATGCATTGTAGCAGTGGAAATCGAACTACATTATGGAACCCCATGAGATACATCCATCCACCGTGCTTCCCTGTGTCCTCACCACGAGGTTGATGCAAATTCTAGTTCGATTTGTACTGCTAAGAATGAGTTGTGTACCAATTCACGTTTTGGCACGATCAGCAAGAATTTGTTGGTCATTGATGCTTCATGAGGCGCACAGGGGGGGGGGGGGTGTATGCTGGGGGAGACTTTGATATTTCATGGGGAGCCATTGCTGGTTCAATTTCTACTACTAGGAATGATTGGCGTACCAAATTTAAGGTGATTACCGTACTCTTTTCTGCGTAATTCTTGCTGAAACAAGAAAAAAAATAATGGATATTGGTATTAAAAAAGCGCTGAAGCGTATAAAATACGGATGTTAGCCTTAAAAAACTTAAAGCCCTAAAGGAACAGATATTAGAAAAAGACATGTAAGCCATCAGCGTCGCA
>JAHWFP010008203.1:17384-33540 GCA_023313725.1 Lithobius niger | reverse complement strand
ATTTTGATAATGGGCATACAAGTACCTCTGTCTGTCCGTAACCATGGCGGCTCGTATCTTTATCTTTGATTGAAAAGTTAGATTGGGGGTGCAGAGCAAAATCGTGTCGTAATACATTTGTTGGTGGTTTAACATTCTGAAGTCTGCTGCTCACCCCCGAATATTATTATTATTAATAATAACCAGAAATACATAGTTAACCTAAAGGATTGCTTGCTTGCAATGAAAAGGCAGTGAATAATAGTTAAGAGAGAAGTCCTCTTGCTTCTGCTTTAAAGGGGCCTAGCGACTGCCATCTTTTCTGTCACGAGCACGATCAAAACTCTAGACCTGCTTGTCACAAAGAATTGTAAGAGGCCACCAAAATAAAAAATAAAAAAAAACCGTTTGAGTTAGGGGGTGACATACTGCCAAGCCTCTCTAAATTTTAACTGCTTGGTTCTAAAAATGAACTCTAATGCATCTTTCACGTTTCTATATTCGACATGATCACAGCATTTCAGGGCCTTGTAATAATAATAATAATAATAATAATAAATAGAAATGCATAATTTACCTCAAGGCTTGGACCGAGAAGGCCGTAAATAATAATTAAAAGAGAAGTCCTCTCAGTTCTGTTTTAAAGGGGCCTAGCGTCTGCCATCTTTTATGTCACGAGCACAGTCAAAACTCTAGACCTGCTTGTCTCAAAGAATTGTAAGAGGCCAGCAAAATAAAAAATAAAAATAAAAACGTTTGAGGCTAATCCTTTACTACCTATAAAAAAGAATCAAGGTTAATTAGGCTACAGAGCAAAATCGTACGGTTTTACTCAGCTTCTGGTCCTATAAATAATAATGCATAGTTAACCTAAAGGCTTGCTATGAGAAGGCCGTAATAATTAAAACAGCAGGCCTCTCGGTTCTGTTTTAAAGGGGCCTTGTGTCTGCCATCTTTTCTGTCACGAGCAAAGTCAAAACTCTAGACCTTAAATTGGAGTCGAGAATAACTAATTTTAACTGCTTGGTTCGAAAAAAAAATTAATTCTGTAATGTATCTTTCTTGTTTCTATATTCGACATGATAACAGTTGCATTTCAGGACCTCGTAATAATAAAAATAATAATAGGCAGACATGCATGGTTAACCTAAATGCTTGCTTGCTTGCACTGAGAAGGCTGTAAATAATAATTAAAAGAAGTCCTCTCGCTTCTGTTTTAAAGGGGCCTTGCGTCTGCCATCTTTTCTGTCACGAGCACAGTCAAAACTCTAGACCTGCTTGTCACAAAGCATTGAGAGAGGCCAACAATATAAAAAAGCTGAGTCTTAACAATGAGAATGCAGTAAAAATAATTAAAGGAGAAATCCTCTTGCTTTAAATGAGGGGGATCTTAGCTATGAGAATAATTCAAAACTCAGAACTCTAGACCTGCTTTTCACAAAGAATTGTAAGAGATCAACAAGAAAAAAAAAACAAAAAAAAAAAAGTTTGATGCTAGTCATTTACTACCTATAAAAGAGAATCAAGGTTAATTAGGCTACAGAGCAAAATCGTACGGTTTTACTCAGCTTCTGGTCCTATAAATAATAATGCATAGTTAACCTAAAGGCTTGCAATGAGAAGGCCGTAATAATTAAAACAGCAGGCCTCTCGCTTTTGTTTTAAAGGGGCCTTGCGTCTGCCATCTTTTCTGTCACGAGCACAGTCAAAACTCTAGACCTTAAATTGGAGTCGGAAATAACTAACTTTAACTGGTTGGTTCTAAAAATGAATTCTGTAATGCATCTTTCACGTTTCTATATTCGACATGATCACAGCTGCATTTCAGGACCTTGTAATAATAATAATAGGCAGAAATGCATGGTTAACCTAAAGGCTTGCTTGTTTGCACTTGAGAAGGCAGTAAATAATAATTTAAAAAGAAGTCCTCTCGCTTCTGTTTTAAAGGGGGTATACCACCGCCATCTTTTCTGTCACAAACAATTGTAAGAGGCCAACAAACAAATTTTAAAAAACGTTTGAGGTAGGGGGTGACTTACTGCCAATCCTCACCCACGAATACTAGTTATCTTTAAGAACAACCTCGTTATCGAGTCCATAGAGGCCTCAATCACAATCTCATCAGATAAGGTCACGTGACTGAGGTCAACGACAATCAATTCCACGAATTTTACTGAGGAGGAACCACTACAGGGCAAAGTACAGAGGATTAGTAGAAAACAGGGGAACGCTATATCCTTATATTATCTTTGGTGGTATGTAGGGGATAATCTCTCTACCCTTGACTGAACAAGAACGTCGGCTGGTACGTCCGTCATGGTTGGCTCTGAGAAGAAGAATGACGTTTCTTGAGCCATCTCCGGTTGTTATTATTGATATAATATTGTTATTATTATTAGTATTATTATTAGTGTTGTTATTATCATTAATAGATGCTAGCTTACATAATATCGGATCACGTGAGCGTCATTGTGCTAGTAGTTACTACCGCTTTGTTTTTTTTTTTCGAATTACGTGATTCTCATCGTGGTAGGTTAATAGACATGACTGTCTTGAGTTAATACATCGAGCTCGTGGGCCCATTCTTCGATTTGGCCGATCAACGACTTGATCGTTTTAAATTGTTTGTTTTTCCAACGTTACAACGCTTTACATCTTCACGTTGTTTACGGTGAAGTATGAGATGCCAAATTTAGGTCTTGTATACAAGATTTGAGCCGGACGGGTACTGGACATCGCGACCATCCACCTGTCAAATAATGGTACCATTTTAGACCACTCGTCCATGCTAAAGCAGACCCCGTTTCCTGTAGGTACAAAGGTTATGGGGTTTTCAATGTACGTCCTAATATGAACCCGAGTCACACCATTGAATTTACTGCAGGTGAGGAAAATACAGTTTCCCAGATCAACCGACATTTCGGGTTTGAGAAGATACTGAGTTTGCTCGTTTGACATTGTTGGAAATAATAATAATAAAGCAAATATATATATCGAAATAATAACGGTAGGTAGGTAGGTCGTTCCTGAGAAGTAAAGAAAAGATACTATAAGTGGCATTCCAGTGCTCCGTGTAACAACATTTGTCGACGCTCCTCAATCGTACCACGAGCATTGTTTAGAGCTCGGACTTGACCTACGTGTAATTTAATGGATTCTAGAGCATGGGACGATAGTACTATGTACCGATCAATGAAATTATTGAAATAGGAAATAACTAACGTAGGTCCTACGTACAATAGACGCGGTGAATCGTCATCAAAATGTTTTATCCACTGAGGAAGTTTTTGTTCGAATTTATACCATTCCTGCATGTTGAACGTAACGCCATCCGAACTAAGTACTCCTTCCTCGTCAAATCTCTTGAGTCTGACTTTAATAAACTCATTAACTTTGAATACCTCAGCTGTTACGTTATTTCCTAGTTCAATACTAATAAGAGCAATAATAAAAAAAAATATTAATAATGATACCTGCGAACAACAGGAAACCGAAAATTACCTACTGTTCTAAAGCAATGCAGAGTTATGAAAGAAAAAAGTAAATTTAGGACTGACTTACCAAGAGTGAAGCGTACGAAGCTTGAGGTGGGTTTGAGTACAGCTTTTGGCTGGAAAGGACGAGTTTTTATATCAAATTTCTTGACAACCGTACGCCTTTATTTCTTTTGTAAGACCTTACATACATGACTCGGCAGTTTATGAACTTCAGATTAATTATTACTTTGCCCTCTTACTGTACATGACGCTGCAGTTTCCTAACAATTTTTCAGTATAATGTTTGACATTCTGTTAGTACATACATGACGCTTCAGTTCCCTAACCCTTTTCACGTGTACCGTTTGACATTACGTCGCAATTTTTGGTGAGGAAAGATTTAACGATGATGGATGACAGTCTAATACAAGACTACTCGCATTGTATAGGGATAATGTTTGGTTACACGGAAATGTTCGACATTACGCAGCAATTTTGGTGACTTGTTGTTTTACAATGAACGATTACCATCTAGACAGAATCACGTAACCATGACTTTGCCATTTTTGGCCGTTACCTAATCGTTTCAATTACATACTAACCTCTATTGACGAACACGTGTTTTCGGAATGTAGCAATGACCTAATGCACGCAATTTAATATATATGATATGATATATTTTCCTCGTTGACTGTTAAAAATGTCACGCGTGTGTCGGTTGGTCGTACGGGAAATAATAGACAGGTTGAACGTATGTTTCTCCTTTTTTTTTATTATTTTCTTTTGTTTCATTCAGAATCGCTATTCATCATTTGTTTGTTTTATCAAACGATGTTTATTTTCAATTTTAACGTAGGCTGGTGATCGCAGCGTTCAAACGACGGAACCGGTAGACCTGGACTACGTTCTACATGTAATATACTGTTTCCTAGTTATTTCTTTACACTAGCTTCTTTTTGAGTATTTAAGTAATTTTTTCCAATTGTATATTAGGCACCCTTTCACGTCCACACGGTGTTTATGACGGTTGTTAATTTCGTCTGCACGAACGTATGTCCTTTTCATTTACTTGTTACCAGTTTTTAAGATGGAGAACCTTTCATCCAAGTTGTCCAAGTTGTGGACTATGTCCAATATGCTATGTCGTTCATTAGGTTAGTTTAATGTCCTTTTCCTTTTAGTGTCATCCAACCTTTGTCCAAGTTGCGGACTATGTCCAATATGCTATGTCGTTCATTAGGTTAGTTTAATGTCCTTTTCCTTTTAGTGTTATCTAAACAAACTCTGTAGTGACTTCCGTCCAAGTTGACACTTTCATAAGAGACGTATTCACGAGCGGCTTTTTGAGTCTGACCCGTTACTGACCCTAGGCTTGCCTTTCGAACCATAAGTGTTCCCTTCTATTAGTTCCCTTTGGTTTTAAGATTCATTCAGACTCAGGATGTGGCAGTTAACAGTTAGTGTGGTAATCGCAGCGGTCACCGGTCTCCTGCAGACCGGCATGGTCTATGTCGTATACCGGCGGGCGTTGGACTACGTAGGTGACGTCGGTGGTGACAACACCAACGTGGACATTCAGTCGCCACCATTACCACCACCACCACGTCCTCCCGTCCAACAGGAGACACCAGCAACGTCCCCGACGCCACCACCGCTGCCGTTCACGGGCAAGGATCTGTCGAGTGCATGGGATA
Organism: Lithobius niger; assembly: GCA_023313725.1. Lineage (NCBI taxonomy): Eukaryota > Metazoa > Arthropoda > Chilopoda > Lithobiomorpha > Lithobiidae > Lithobius > Lithobius niger. Next base: position 28,391 of record JAHWFP010008203.1, on the reverse strand, counting down.
GAATACGGTCCTCGGCCGGTGCTTGTCAGGTCCAGGCGACTAACGTTTCTGTCCCAACGAGCGGCTTAGAGTCGATACATAATTCGTTTCTTAATGCCAACTTATTGCGTGTTTTACGTTTCTTTCCTCTTACGACGGTGAGTAAATATAGCTTCGTTTTTATTCATAGCAAGAATTTATAGCGTTGGGGAGGAGAATATGTGACCGAGACTCATACTGAAACGTCTTGGATACATTACATTCATATTAGTTCAGTGTTAGTTTATAGAGGGCGCCATGTGTTTTATGTGGGAATTTCTACTCATATTTTAGCCTAAAATTTAACTAAACTAAACGAAATTAGCTTGTATTTAATTATTATTTAGCCTAGCTTAGTTGTAATTTAGTTTACTTTAGATTTGGGCTAAGAAATGAGCAAAATTTACCAGATGGTACCTGTGGCGCCCTCTGAAAACTAGGACTGAACTAATACGGACGAATCTAACATGATTCAATAGGGACTTTTTAGAGTTACAAATTCTCCTCTCAAACCCTACAAATTCTTGTTCATAGTAATACCAACGGATGATGGGAATGCCGGTCGACCCCCCCCCCCACGATAACAAGAGCAGCAAGAAAATAAAAAAAAAAAGAAGACAAAGAAGAAGTAATATACAATAAAGTATAGTTGATTACTATTCTCCTTTATTTCGTCCTAGGGACGAAGTAAAATAACGTTGTAATCCACTGCGCTTTATGGTGCACAACATACGTTAGTCAATTCAATGAATAAATATGGTAAGAAAGACCGGGATGGGTACACTTTTTTGGGTATCTCTTAATATCATACTGTATTCTTACAATACAGTATGATATTAAGATAGGGAATAGGAAGCTGCGTATGTTACGTTCAAAATTTACCTTTCTATCACCTTTTCAAAAATATTTACAAATGATACTTTTTGGCTTAATTTGCCTTGTGACTGTAACCTTTTTTTTTATTATTCTGGTCTTTTCACGAACATTTCCAGTCACATGAGTGATTTCTCCGAGATTCTCCGGTTTGCTCCACTAACTTTCATACCTTTGTTGGTTTACTTAAAAATAGATAGGTCTTTTTCAACTGACCAACATAGTGACCAAAATAACACACACAAAAAAAAAACCCTTGTCTAGCTTTTTGGTTGTGCTACGCCGTTATTTCTAAGGCCATAATATGTAGTATAAGGACCCCCTGTATGCCAGTGTTATGATGCTTGTAGCATCTTCTAGCTATTGTAGAGTTGTTAATCACACCCTATGATCTTTATATGTTTGTAGTATGTGCTAAGTAGTGCTAGTGCACTAATGATATGTAATTGATATAAGCTAACTATGGTTCCTGTCTGCATGTATATTTATACTTATGTGGTTGCTGTACTATTACACCTGTACATAGGTGGAGCCACAGTAGTGCAGTTGAGAGGGTGAAGTGCTGTGGGGACATCTGGTGTTGCCTACTGGTACTTCGAGCTTCTATTTAACCAATAGCCCTGATCTCAGCTGATCAGTTCACCTCTGGGCTCTGGCCCAGCAACACTCTCTCCTCTCCTCTGCACTGCCAAGGGTGAAGCCTCCTAAGCTGCCTGAGCTTTCACTGAACCACTGTACTGCCCGCGTGGAGCGGAATAAACCTACTTTAGCCCTAACTTGGACTGGTTACTTCTGGTGTGGACTTAGGACTACTTTTACCCTTAGCAAGTGGTGCATCGGTCCTCCTTAGGCCTATTTTAGGCCTACACCATTGCAAGTTGTGCTTTAAGTTTTTTTATTAAGCCTATTGGATGTAACCCTCTTCTGCTGCAGCTACAGCTTCATGGACCCTTTGGTAAGCATACTAGTTATGCCTAAATTAAGCCTACTTCGAATTAAGCCTTCAATAAGCCTAATTTTCGAACTGTGTTCTATTTTTATCATTGCTACTGTGCTATTCTTCTGAGACTATTTCGACCCTAAATTGATTTTCTTCATCGCTTCTGTGCTTTTTGAACTGTGCTATGCTTTTTTAAGCCTTTTTCAAGAATTTAAACTTTTTTTTTCAAGAATTTATGCCTTTTACTACAATAGTATTATTTCTACTTCATACCGCTGCTACTGTGTATAGTAGAACTGTGCTTAGCTGTGCATTAGAACTGTGTTTTTAATCTTTCTCAAGCCTTTTGGTGAAAATTATTGAATACGTGGTTACTCAAGAATTTTATTAGGCTATAAAATAAATACTGTTATGGCTTAGGTAACCCTAGTGCTCTTTAAGTCCTAGCTTTTTTTTTTAAAAGCCTTGTGTCTTCAACCTAGTTCACTTCAGCGTACTGTTGTTTGTATTCTATTCCTCGTGAAGCCTAGTAATTTCTTCTACCTGTGCTTACCTGTAGTCAAGTATTATAAGTTGCACCTAGTTTTGGGTCTGCTTGAATTATTAACCCTAAATATAACACCATCAATTGGTAAGCCTTTGGAGGCCAACTATTCTTCAGCAGCAGCTTCAGCTTCAGTAGTGGTGAGCATAAACTGTGTTTTATAAAGCCTTGTACTACTAGCCTACTAAAAAAAATGTGACAAGTGTAAAATATTTTTAAGATATTTATATTTGGAACTGTGTTTGCAATATACTGTTGCGTAATTGCCATTGCTACTGCGCAATAATTTAAGTAGTGCTAGGAAGGACTGTGCATATTATTTACTCAACTATAATGCTTACCATTTCTCGTGAAAATACTTTTTATCGTTTTTCTTCGACTGGGCTAAGCTGTGGTATCTTCAAATGTCTGCTGTAGGCTATACTTATTGATAGAATTTCGTGAATTTCCGTTTTCATGAGATGTAGTGACCTGAGCTTATTCTGCTTCGTGTACTTTAAATACGTCTAGTGTTTGATTCTTCAACCTAGAGTATTTCTACAACTAGCTAATGATATTCAAGGCCTTATATTACTACTATTACGACTTCTGAGTGAAAGTGAGAGGCAGTGTTCGCTGGTGCTTGTATATGCTATTTTATTTAGCCCAAGTTTGATTTGGTGGGTAAACTTTTTTTTCTTAAAAGTCACCAAATTGTGTGTGCCTAAATCTACTTAATTCTCCCTCGATCATATTTGGAAACAGACAATAGGTGGTGAACTCTTTAATTATGTCTTTTCTTGAAGTGTTTTTCAAAATCTGCTTGTTGAAACCCATTCTGGTTATATCAAATCCAAAGATTTGGAAATTTTCTTTTACCGATTTATGTCTACCGATATTTGAGAAGAGTTGACCTAGTGTTACACCTGGAACGGAATGTGGTTTTTGTTTCTTTGCTTTGGAACAGTGTACAGTTTTATTTGTAAATTTCGTAGAACTGAGTTTAAAAAGTACGTGAACGTGTGAACAACGGATGGAAGAAAGATTTCGTAGGAATTTGCAGCGTCAAGAGTAGCAAGTGCAAACGAAATGGATGTTTACATCGTTATAAATGATGTTAGTGTTATTGTTCTTAGAAATTAAGATTCTTTTTTTTCTTTTTCTTGGAAACCCTGAAGATCGGAGAAATTATTCCAGTTTTTGTTCACAGTTCTTAGCGATCTGAAATGTGTGTTAACGGTTTGTTTGCTAATGAATTTGTTAAGGTGAGATTGTACAGATTTCATTAGAACTGCTCACGTAATTCAGGTCAAATGCAAGTTAGGTTAGATAGTAATCCAGTTTTTAAACGAACAATGCTTAGAACAGGGGTTACTTATCCAGTAAAAATGTCAGCTTTATTGCTTAACCTTGATGATGATTCTACTCAGTTTAAAGATCTAACAAAAAGGGAAGTGAATTTACTGTTTAACGTAATGCGAATTTATTTTAGCAATATTAACGGTAAAATTTTGGTGGCCAAATGTGTTCCGTATTTGTCTTTTTTGGGCGGATGCTAGTGCAAACGCTTAACAAAAAGTAGCTAATCTTGGTATTCCTATGCTGTAAACATGCAAACTATTATGGTTAAGAATTTAACAGGTCTTACGATAAGATATTTTTCATACTGCTTATGTTGATAGGCTGGGAAGTTAACTTGAATAAGTAAATAAGCGAGTTAGATTTTTAGTGTATAAAACTGTTCCATTATGATTTTCTGGTGAAGCAGCTCGTCTTTGTCTGCAAGACTTTTTTTTTAGGTAATAGATCAGATTGTGAAATTGAATTTTTAAGTGCTTTTAGATTAGCTTGTAGGCTATTAAATTTTGAATGAAGTTGCAATCTGCAGGTACAGTCTAACGAAAAGTTTCACCAAATATTTTGAAGTGTGTATGCATATTGTGAATAGTTCGAGTGAAAACTTAAGTCACAACAGTTTATTATGCTTGAATTAAATGTTGAACGCAACATTTTAACCACAAGTGATTCCGATTGTGTATGCGACCTTGTCTAAGTTTTGAATGCAGGGTGTTATTAGAAAACCTTGATGTTGAGATCGTTATCGAGCGAAACCTGTTACCTATGTTAATAACGCTAAAAATGAGTGAAGGTAATGACAGAAATTGCATTGCTTTTTGGTGCTAAGATTTAACCCAAAAGTTATTTCTTTTATTATGTAAGAATTTAAGTTGGTTTGGATATTCTGTGTTAAGATTGCCTTTTCCGTGTTGTTTCTGAAAGAAATGTTCGGCTGCATTTGTCAGTCAAGGTCATAGTCCGTAGCCTAGTTCATGGCGTAGCCCTAGCAAGGGTAATGGTGATAATCAACTCTCAATAACCTGAATAGTTTAAATAAACTTACTGTAAGTCAAGTGATGTAGCGCAGGTTAACTGTAGCGAATTAATCCTTGTACGATGTTAGTTAATGCATAAATTGTGATCCTGTAAGCTAGTCAGTCGTGAACGAACGCCTGGCGTAGGCTTATTTCCGCGTAATCGTCTGTGTACTAATGACGCGTGTTTAAATCTAGAAACCCTGAACCAGCACCATGTTCTTGAATTTGTTTGAAATTAATTTTTCTTTGTAGTAATAATCCAAAAAGCTAATTTTGATAGCTGTGTGCACTGGTTACATAGATTATTCATTTGAAGAGAGAGGTTTTTGATAGAATTGGATAGAGTTTGGTGTCCGTGTAGCTGGTTGGCACTATAAAATTGCCCAGGTTACACTGACGCTACTTTCGAGATTCAGAATGGAATCCATGCCTTCCTCTTTGTGCCTTCCCTCTTGTCTTGATGAAAAATCTGTTTACCCAGTATTTTGGAAAACAAATTTCAGATGAGGATAAATTTTATCTGATAAATTTTGTAGAATTGTTTTTTTTCTTTTTATAAACACATGGTTATGGTTAGTTATAGCCTAATTTAGTTTTTATTTTAAACTTAAACGTGGGCTAGTCTAGATAATATGTATATAATAGGTTTGTAATGATAATCTGTTGTAAGTAACTTTTGTGCAGTTACAACTAAAGTTAAGATTAAAACTAAAAATAGAGTTTTAAGTTGTAAACAGTGAGAAACTTTGAGCGATTTGCTATTTACGTCAGAGGTGAAATTGATTCTTTTTTTGAAGAAAAAGTGTGTCATGCAGATAGTAAATCCTTGGTAATCCTGTTTCAGTGATATTCCTGTAAGCCGTTTGATTTGATGGTTGATTGGAATGGTTTCTGTTGAAAGCTATGTTCTGCGTGCTGTTTTTGTAGACTGGCTAATACGCGCAGATATTTCAATTAAAGGATAGTGAAAAAGATTACCAACTAAGTGGTAATCCGATTCGCTAACCCACAATTGATGTTTAAATGTTATCTGTTGTGTTTAACAGTGGCTGTTTGTGTAATAAAAAGAAAGCAAACAGTTGGTGATTAAATGGGTAGCAACGGCTAGGTGAACCGATCCTTTGACTCATACCTACTGCAAATGCTAAAAAGGGGTGAGAAAAAGGCAATCGTGTTTGACTTGCCGGCTATGCGTAATTTCGTCATGGTTAAGGATGCAGGATGGTTATTGCTGATAAAATTGTTACGTAAGGTAATGTTTTGAATCAACCTAATCTTAAGGTTTTTAATGCTTGAAGCCTAGTGCAGGAATATATTATGAAAACGTTGCATGTTTTAATGTTAGTGTTTTCACTCTTTGATAGTTATGTTAAGTTGTTCGTAGCATGGTGGAAACAAAAGTGTTGTTGTATGAATTATATATGCAAGTTTGTTAATTATTTTAAGAAATAATTTAATTTAATTCGATTATGACCCACATTATGAGGCGTTATTGAGTTCGAAAGAAAGCTATGCTTTCATACTGTTGTCATGACATGTTTTTCTCAATAGATAGTATTTGTATGACGGACAGTCTGTTGTGAAGCATTCGTTAATGACGTAATCTCATACTACAATTTACCGCATTCGTTGGTATTCGACTATGACAATTATTATTTTTGAATAATAATTGGTAATGACTGTAACAGGGGGAAGTTTTAATCCTAATATTTAAGTTTGGGACCATTAGGTTAGTTACAGTAAACGAGTTAATGGTTGATTAATTAAACTACTGGCAGTTTGAATTTGCATTGATGGGACTCGTGGGAGTTGGTCAGATGGGTAGTACAAATTCAGGGCCGTGCGGAATTCTAAATGTCATTAAGACAACGTATTTACGCCAAGTTTTTTGCATGAATTTGGGTTTGACTTGCCCTAAACACCAATTTCTGAGATTTTGCCCATGTAGTGTAAATTTGAGATAGCGGTATTTTAACATAATGGCGCTTTAGCAGCGGTATTTTAACATAATGGCGCTTTAGCATCGCACGGTAATAAATGCATGTTCTGGTTAAGCTCTAGTTACGATAAGTTGGAGCAATTTTATTAATCTAATAAGTGAATAACAAAAATAATAGATTTTTGAAGTCACTGATTTTTAATTTTAAGTCACCGTTATGGTAAAAAAAAAGAAAGTCGTTTCTTAGGACGCAAATGTTTCCAGAATATGAGGGTAGATTTAGGAGATTTTCAGATTATTTGTCAACTAATTGTACTACAGGATAGGGTGTGCCAATTATGAATATTAATGGTTCTGACAACTTGAATCGCTTAAAAATAAGAGTACATAGGACGTGAATTACATAAATATAGATTGAATATAATAATTTATTTAATGATTGTTTGTTTGTTAATTAACGACCGAAAAGTAGTTTTTAATTTTTTTTTTTAATTACGATTTAATCATAAATTACTGTTACAATAAGAGGCAAAATTTATCGATATTTTGTAACTAATTTCTTTTTGAGAGAATGCGTTGAATGGTTTGTAAGATCAGAAAAACATCTTGGAACTTGTGTTAGCAAATTGAAATTGAGAATTTTCGATTTAAGGAAGGGAATAAGGAAGAAAAAGGTTTTGTATAGTAAATGTAAGATCTAAGGTAAAAGGTTTTGTGTGGTAATAAAAAGATAGTTACCTGTAAATACGTAGAAAGCCCTCTAAATTGAAATTGATTGTAGCAGAATTATTGCTTGAGCCTTCGGAAATCTCTAAGGCATTGCACATCATCATAATTAATGATAAACGATAATAATTTTGAATTAATATTGATCATTTAAATGAGGTTGCCAACATTGACTTCTTCGAGTTGTCTTGCTCTTGGTCATGGATAAATCGTTGTGGATAAATGATTCTTGCTGTCCAATCATCGCCAATTCTTGATGATTAGGAAGTTAGGTAAACATCTGCATTAACTTTCTTTTGGGTATACTAGACAAAATCAGATGGAGTCGGTCAGCTAGCGTTGCACAAATGAAAAGAGTGAAGTTCGAACGTAATACACGTTCTAGTGTCAGCATGTGTCATGTGTAATATTGTTGTAATTCATGCTTTGATTATTGTAAAGTATTTTCCCCATCTAATCTAAAATACATTGTTGCAAGTTAATTTGTGACTTAGGCTACATTTACGCAATTTGAGAGTAGCTAACCATTGAAATGAGCGAATGTAGATGGTATAGTCAATTTATAGTCAATGATTTTCTGTAGTTTTTCATGATAATAATCTGTTTTCAGAGGAATTCTCAGTAACTTGGCATGGTATTGCAGTTATTAAGAGTGGAGTTCATTGATTTACGATGAAAAGAATTCCTGTAAGTCGCTAAGATTGCTTTTTAACTTTACACTAAACGAATCCATTTTTATTTGTAGTGGCGTTTACAGATTTTAATATGGGAAAGAAGTCTTCGGACGTAACAATATGGCCCAGCTGTTTACTGAATATGTATTTCTGATCAAAATACATAAAGATCTGTGGATTCTAAACCTGTTAAAGTAATTGCTCAAAAGATTTTAGCGCGCACTCAGCAATAGCAACTTGTTATTATTAAATCCTGTAGGTTAAACTTATGAATGGCGCTATTCTTCTTGTTATTATTACTGTTCTTTTGTGTCACTGTTGATATTAAAAATTCGGGACGAATTTTTTCTCGAGGAGGGAATAATGCTACGCCGTTATTTCTAAGGCCATAATATGTAGTATAAGGACCCCCTGTATGCCAGTTTTATGATGCTTGTAGCATCTTCTAGCTATTGTAGAGTTGTTAGTCACACCCTATGATCCTTATATGTTTGTAGTATGTGCTAAGTAGTGCTAGTGCACTAATGATATGTAATTGATATAAGCTAACTATGGTTCCTGTCTGCATGTATATTTATAGTTATGTGGTTGCTGTACTATTACACCTGTACATAGGTGGAGCCACAGTAGTGCAGTTGAGAGGGTGAATTGCTGTGGGGACATCTGGTGTTGCCTACTGGTACTTCGAGCTTCTATTTAACCAATAGCCCTGGTCTCAGCTGATCAGTTCACCTCTGGGCTCTGGCCCAGCAACACTCCTCTCCTCTCCTCTGCACTGCCAAGGGTGAAGCCTCCTAAGCTGCCTGAGCTTTCACTGAACCACTGTACTGACCGCGTGGAGCGGAATAAACCTACTTTAGCCCTAACTTGGACTGGTTACTTCTGGTGTGGACTTAGGACTACTTTTACCCTTACCAGTTGGTTGAACACCATATCAGGTATGATACAGTTTTCAATCAACACTGATAGGAAAACCATACTTCAGAGACACACTGCGCAAATTTTCACTCGTGACGTCATTTGCGATCAATGACATCATCCGTGACTGGTCTCTAGCTTAAGTAAATAGACGGAAAGTAAACAGAGACTTTATTCATGTTTTTATTTTTTATTTTCACTGTGTTTACAAGCAGCTTGATCATTGCCAGAAATAGGAAAAAGGAAGCTATTATTACGCTGTTTAACTGACAGACTAAAGTATAGCAGTGAAGAGGGTATGTAGAATTTCAACTTGATATTTCGTCAAACCAAAACAACATTTAGTAACTTCATCGATGTACTTATTAACCTTCAGAAATGTGGTCACCTCGTCACATCTTGTTTCCAGAATTATTCCGTTTGATACATGATGCTCATCCAAACAAGGAATTTTTTTCACAGTCTTCTAGAGTCCGGCCACTGAAAGAATGACTCGGCATTCATTAAATATCGCGCGTTTTTGCCAGTAGGATAGGTAAAACTTAACACAGTCAAGCTCTGGAGATGTTTAAAACGTCGTCTAGTATTTTGAATCCTGGGTGAGTAAATTTGGAGAGTATAGAACTAACACGCAATCCAGAAAGTGTGCAGTAGCTGCTACTGGAGTGTTGTAACGTTTTGCTAAATTGCTACACGTCTCATGCAAGGCGCGTAAGCCTATAGCTTTTCCGAGCTAGAGACGCCGGGGGAAAAAAAACGGCAGCGTCTATCACCCATTTCACAGCTTAATTTTTTGGACACGTCAGTAAGACGTATTATTGTAGACATGCGTACAAATAAACAACTCCCTCGGCAGAGCAAAGGAATGCTTGGGGTTTGCTGGAAAAAGGATAGCCGACTTGTTAGAAGTCTTGAAAATAAAAATAAAAATCCATTGTGCTCTTATTTGTGTTATTTCCCAGCTGCTGATTACAATGTACTGTATTACAAACTAAATTGACAAATTGTCATGAGGATTGGGGGGGGGGGGGCCAAGCGCAACCTAGCTTTCCATATTTTTATGATAGTAATCGGCGCTATACAGCAATTAAAGTAAGAGGCGGTAATAAAGATAACGCGGGATAACGATACACCGATTCCTTGTTTCGTGCTACGATTCAAAATGTTTGTCAACAGAACAAATCTTTGAAAGAAGATACGTGCAACACTACAGAGTTAACGTCTGGATACAAGACATAAAACGAAATGATCGGGAGTGGACAAAACAGATGTTGATTTGCAGCTCCACTTTGTTCTACGTATGTAAACAAACGAGAGGTCAACGAGAGAGTTTGACAACTAACACTGTCAATGTATTTGTTTTTCCTGTTTAACTAGGGTTTACACACGTTTCAAGGTAACATGTGTAAATTTATTGTAAACTATTTTCTACTCGTCAAGCTTTTGTTATCGAAAGTAATAGAACACTGCCGAAATCACGGGACGCCCACGGCCGATTTAACAGTTGCCGTACGCAGTCCAACAGTTTTTCGTGTTAGGTAGTATTCTTATTTTAGACACATGGAGCTCATCTTATTCTTCATTTGTCTTATTTTACTTTGCCTTTATTTAATAAAAAAAATTAAAGGGATTTAATTTAATATTTCACTATTATTTTGTTTGTTTGGATTTTGGGCAGCTGAATTTGGATGGCTTGCCTGCATTACTTGTTGTTGCCTGGCAACCATAGGGGAGGATGAATGATGCTTTAAAGGGACAGTACCGCCATTTCACACACGCGAAAATATATCGTGGGGGGAGGGGAGGGCTTGAAGCAAATTTTTTTGGAGTTGATGATGCTATTTTGTTTGCATTACAAAATACTGTCAGTGTCATCATCATAGGATCTATCTTTCAAGTACTGGTACTCACCAAAGTAAACAAATGCCAATTTCTCTCTACTAAGCATCTATTTTTTTTGCATAAAAAAATACTGTCACTGTAAATATTAAGTTCATCTTGTGCTTTATCTCCCCCCCCCC
>JAHWFP010008203.1:0-16984 GCA_023313725.1 Lithobius niger | reverse complement strand
TGTCAACAGAACAAATCATTGAAAGAAGATACGTGCAACACTACAGAGTTAACGTCTGGATACAAGACATAAAACGAAATGATCGGGAGTGGACAAAACAGATGTTGATTTGCAGCTCCACTTTGTTCTACGTATGTAAACAAACGAGAGGTCAACGAGAGAGTTTGACAACTAACACTGTCAATGTATTTGTTTTTCCTGTTTAACTAGGGTTTACACACGTTTCAAGGTAACATGTGTAAATTTATTGTAAACTATTTTCTACTCGTCAAGCTTTTGTTATCGAAAGTAATAGAACACTGCCGAAATCACGGGACGCCCACGGCCGATTTAACAGTTGCCGTACGCAGTCCAACAGTTTTTCGTGTTAGGTAGTATTCTTATTTTAGACACATGGAGCTCATCTTATTCTTCATTTGTCTTATTTTACTTTGCCTTTATTTAATAAAAAAAATTAAAGGGATTTAATTTAATATTTCACTATTATTTTGTTTGTTTGGATTTTGGGCAGCTGAATTTGGATGGCTTGCCTGCATTACTTGTTGTTGCCTGGCAACCATAGGGGAGGATGAATGATGCTTTAAAGGGACAGTACCGCCATTTCACACACGCGAAAATATATCGTGGGGGGAGGGGAGGGCTTGAAGCAAATTTTTTTGGAGTTGATGATGCTATTTTGTTTGCATTACAAAATACTGTCAGTGTCATCATCATAGGATCTATCTTTCAAGTACTGGTACTCACCAAAGTAAACAAATGCCAATTTCTCTCTACTAAGCATCTATTTTTTTTGCATAAAAAAATACTGTCACTGTAAATATTAAGTTCATCTTGTGCTTTATCTCCCCCCCCCCCACCCCAAGCCTTCCACGCAAACCGAAGAGTCCTCCGTCAAAAAAAGTGGATTCAAAAACTGAAAAATTGAAACTTTTGTAAATATGGAAGAAGGTGGGTCAAAAAATTTACCGCAGTGGGGTATTTTTTTTGGGGGGGGGGGGAGGAGACGGGAGTCACCCATAAAAACGACTATGGCCTATCGTTCAATTATAAAAAAAATTGGCCTAATAAAAAGTTTTCTTTCAGTAACACTGAAAGAAAAATGGTCGGTGGAAGAATTTTTTCACAAACAATGAACATAGTTTTGTGGGTTTAAATAAGCAATAATATTTGAAGTAACAAGTCGTGTTTTCTTCTCCCGCCACCTTTAATTACATAGGTGCAACGAAGCAGCACTCTACAACGCTAATAATATACTCCCATGTTTCAATAGTAAGCAAGTCAACAGTCAAGAAGAAATCTAGCCATTTCTTTATCCGTCTTTAATTTATTCTCGGAATTCAACTTCGGCCAATTTTCAGTAGGCTATCCTTCTTTAAACTTACAAGCGATCGAGCGTTCCTTTTGCCAAGGAGATAGTAGCTACGTTCCTCTCTACACTAGTGATCGTGGAACACAGCTTGTCAATTTGCCTTTAGTCTGGCACGTTTCTTTCCTGATTCCGTCAGCATAAGGCGCGCATCGATCGCTAATACTATCGTTCACTCGACGTTGGTTCGCTGCTTGGTTATGGCGGGAGTTTGCTAAACGGTTGGGGGACCACGAGAAGACAACACATAAATACAGGTAAACGCCACGTTTAACACTGAAATTGGGCACGTGGACCACTTAATAATTGTTAGATGATTTCTTAAAAAACTACATCCGGTAACGTATCGAGGAAAATGGCCAACGAAGTACCGTCCCTTTAAGCGCGAGCGACGTTTATATTTTCAGTAAGGAACCTTGTTTTTATATCGTTTTTAAAAGTACTTCTAGTTGAACAAAAAATTTCGCACTTCACTATGTTATGAGAGGAACCACAAATTATGTTTCTTTACTGCTAAAATTATTTTATGTGTTGACGTAGCCATAACAATGTCTCAAAGCGATCATTCCAATTGAACTCATTGCTAATGCGCAGACGACCTCGATCCGATCGTGTACGTAGCGCTGCCAAACCATGGAAGCATCCTTGCTAACGGGTCATGAATGGCCAAGAGTGCACCTTGCATGCACCTAAAACAAGCAAGCGAGGTCACGACTTAAACAATCGATGATAACATCAAGTCATTCTCTTAGTGGCCCTAGTATATTCGGTTAGGTTCCATTTCCTCATTATGGTATTCAACGGTATTGTTTATTATGAATGCCATATCGATCAGGAGCAAACAGAGTAGCACAATTTCCAGGTAGTGTGTTTGCTTCAGGTCCATCATGTCGCTACGTGTAAGGTCTGAAGGGTTATGTAACGGTCACACGTTATTCCATCCCTTTATATCACGGTCCAACCGACTTTGATCGTTGCAACAGGGGGTCTCTCCGATACTCTGTACGGTGTGTGAGCATCACAATCACATTCGTCACGACCACGTGGATACACAATGTCCTTCTTTCTATTTTCGATGAAATAATTACCCTTTGGGAACTGTTTTTTTAATTAACAGTGTTTCTCCTGCTCTTTGTGTTCGTCCAGTGAATTTTGACCAATTCGCCAATTACATATGCGCACCTCACAGTACATGCACATGGTTGTATCTGGAGCATCATACATTCGATCTACATTGTCTCCACACCTGAAAAACCCTGCCTCTGCCATTTTATGCGGTGTTAAGGTACCTCCGTGCTCCAGTGACGGCGCCAGGACTGAATTGCTTGGGGGACGACAGAGGGCACATCGGGAAACAGGGTGGGCCAAGGATTTTTTTTCAAGGTAGCCAGCCGCATTAGGCATTTCTATTTCTTTTAATTCAACCTGAACGCTTCAATGAAGTCCAATTTTTTTTGTAAAATATGGCCCATAAAAACACAAAATAAATTACTCTACACGTGCAGCAAAGTTTCTACAACACGTTGTATTTATTATTTTTCAAAAACGAACGAATATTATTTACTCTGAAGGAGATTTATTTAAGTTTTAGTTAGTATAGGCCTACCTTATTCTTGCATTCATCACTATCTTAGTACTATACGTCTATTCTTATGAAGAGAGTCAAAACTTTCAACTACTTTTTCCAAATCAATAGACTTTGCTATTGCTAGCTCTATTCCAAGGATAGCTAAGTCACTCAAACGGTCGTTACCCATTCGATTCCGGAAATACGTTTTTACTCTTTTCATGCAAGAAAATGTTTTTTCACATGCTGCACTAGATGCAGGAATAGTTAACACTATAACACATAGTTTATACAGTTCATGTAATGCTAATTTGTAGGTTTCTAAGAACTGCACTAATTCTATTAAACTATTTACTGCGCATCCAGTTTCTTTTGTATACCGTTTAAGCGTTTTAGGTAACAGTTTTATTTCAGCTTCTATACTTTCCATATCACAACTAAAGTGTTCAGCCAAGGGGTTAAGGATAGCCATGTTCAGAAACTTATCATTATTTGGTTGGAGGCTGCTAAAGCCAGACAAGATTGGGTTGTTTTCAGAAAGGCGGCTTTCTAATTCGTTTATAACTCTATCTATGACAGGAAAAAATACATGAATTTTGTATTCAGTGGCAGTGGGATGAACCAACAAGTTCATTGAACCCACAGTCTGTTTCTGTTACTAGATAATCTGAAAGATGTTTAGGCAGCTGCCTAACTCTAGAACTTGAATTTTTTTCGCCTTCCTCCAAGTCATTGTCATTTGCTAATTTTTCGTACTCACTCCAGATTTCATTAAATGCAGTATTGGATTTGGTAGTGCGCATTTCTCTCAGTTGGCTATTAGTTGCATCAACAAGAATGCAAGCTTGAACAATATCACACAAATTGCGTTGCAAATAATCGGACACCATTTTCAGTTCATTCAAAATCTTAAGAAATATGCATAAATTAATCACAAAATTCTTATCAATTTGTAACAGCAAGCCTTTTGCTTGTGACGCATGTCTGCTATTCTCAATTTAAATTTGTGTAATTGTGAGCAAGATTGCAGGGAATGTTTTCTTTACTGCTGTGCAGGTAGCAACTTGACATGTCCATCGAGTATCACTCAGCTGCTTTAGCTCATACACTTCCACTTTGTTTCTGCCAGTACCTAGTTGGGTGCATGCTGATCCAGACATAAAAACATACAAACTTTCTAGCAGGTCAGAAAAAATTCTGACACTTTTGATACATTTGACAGTATCTACTATCACTAGATTAAGTCTGTGATTCATACAATGTACATAAATAGCTTGAGGTACCTCTTTTTTCATTAAAGAATGAACACCATTTGACTTTCCGCTCATCACACTCGCTCCGTCATAGGTTAGAGCTACACAGTTCTGAATGTCAATACCACACTTGCTTAAAGTAAGTTTTACGTAATCAAACAGAGCTTTGGCATTTAAGTATTCTGCGTTACAAAAGCCCAGAAACCTTTCGAAAGTACAGCCATTTAGGTAATAGCGTATTACAACAGAGAGCTGCTCAGATTTACTAATATCCTTGGATTCATCCACCATGATTGCAAAATATTTGAATACATTTACCTCTTCTCTAATGACTGCTATTGTTTGTTGGGCCATTACGTGCACCAGTTCGTTTTGCACAGAATGGTGTAAATACTTGGCGTTTCTTGGACCATCTATCTTTTTTTTTAAGCGTGTCGTCATGTTTAGACATTAACATTACAAGTTCAATGAAGTTACCCCTGTTATTACTTTTTTGTGACTCATCATTCCCCCTTTGTGCAATACCTTGTGTAGCAGTATACAGCAAAATTTCAGCTACAGTAGCAATGTATCTTCTATTTTCCGCAATAAATGCAGCGTGATCATCACTTAACAATGGACAAACAGAACTTGCTGCACGAATTTTTTGCATGGCTTTGTAAGAGTCCCAAGATGCCTGGCATGATTTGCGGGGAAAACTGTTTTCATGTTTATTGAACCCAGCATCTTTTTCAGTCGCTTTTTTCCAGTTACGATAACCTTCTGCTGTGTATGTTGATAATTCTGTCGTATTTGAGAAATGTCTACACGGAAAACAAAGAGATGTACCCCCGACCACTGTAACAATAGAAAGGGGGCGGGGGCCAGATAAGGGACCATGGAGGGCAATTTCTTAGAATTGATGGTTGATCTTAAGAGATGATGACGTCACATCCGGTTGGTAGCTTGAGGGGAGGGAGCTTAATGTCAGCTGTATCTCAGAGGGTATTTTTTTTTCTTTTCCGTAAATTTAGTATTGAAATAGAAGAAAATAAATTTTCCTTAAGCTAAGGCAGTGGCCAGGTTCGAAACAGGGTCCAGAGCCTTATCAGACGAGTTGGTGCATACGTTATCAGCCCCCTACGTTATCTGTACAAGATGGAAGGGAGCGGTTGATAGTAGGTCTTATAGAGAAGGGTGACTCGTATTGATAACCATAATGCAATGCGGGGTCGTGACGTCACAGAGAAGGGTGTGATGTAATTCCAAGATGGCGGTCATCACGTGACGTCAATACAAGATGGCGGCGATCATGTGCCGTCACAGGGACGGGTATGACGTCAATACAAGATGGCGGCAACCACGTGACGTCACAAGGACGTGTTGAGACATGCAAGGCTAGTGCATTGAGGCAAGGCCAAGTTAAAGGGGCAGCAACCAAGTACATGGAGGCAAAGCCGAGTTAAAGGGGCAGCAAGCTAGTGTATTGAGGCAAAGTCAAGGTAAAGGACTGCAGTTAATTCGATTGCAGAAGAGCTGTTTGGCCATTTTAAAAAAAGGGGGGATCAGATGACAGGCGACCTGATATTAATGGAGGTTGTGTGGACGTTGATCTTAAATGGCACACCAAGCTACTGTATTAAGGGGAAGACAAATTAAAAGGGGGGGGGGGACTGCAGTTAACTCGATTGCAGAAGAGCCGTGCAGCCATTTTGAAAAAAAGGGGAGGATGACAGGCGAACTGATATTCATGGAGGTTGTGTGGAAGCTAATTCTAAAGGGCAGCAAGCTACTGTATTAAGGCCAGCTCAAGTTAAAGGGGGGACTGCAGTTAACTCGATTGCAGAAGAGCCATTTTGAAACTGAGTAATTGGCTTTATTCATCAGCGCAGCGACCGAAAGCCAAACTTTCGTTTCATTATTATGCTTGAAACAATAAACTTGGTGACTTGCTCTGTTACAACAAAATCTGTATGTGAGGAGGCTCGAGTAACAAATTTTAATAGCGAGAAAAGATCCTCGATCGTGTCGATTGTAGTACCTACAAATTGTTTGTAGGAATTAAATTACTATTTAATACATAGGACAGACATAGGACCTTAGGGCTTTGGGCGATGACCTGGAGTGGTTAACGCTCGTTAAACCCTTTGAATTACTATTTTCTTAAATTGTGTTTGTGAAACTAGTAATTAAAAAAAAAATCCTAAGGCCTGATTACTCATTATTTTTCCCCTTAATATTATAACAAAAGCTATTCAGAACATGGACCAGCGATAATTTTCTTTATTATTACAAATTCCTTTACCATAACATTGAGGCCTACTCATTCTGTGTCACCTGATAACTATCAGTTGGAGTCCTACTCATTCTGCGTCTGATAACTATCACTAGGGGCTTTGTCATGCTGTGTCACAGGGCTGTGATTCAGTAATTTGTCACTGGGGCGCTGATTCAGTGATGTGTCACAAGGCAAACTGGGGGATATAGAAGCCCGGTGATGTGCAGTGTCAATTACTTTGTGAGACTGTAAGCTCAGTGAGAGGTCGACTCAACACCAGTATCAGCCCAACTTCAAAATTGCGTGACTACGGACGGAACAACAACTGACTTGCCCCAAGGACTGATCAACAATGAGCCTTTTCGACTAACTCCGGAAGCAGTTCCTCCCGCATGCGCGGTAGAGGGTACGAGTGGCAAGAAGCTCAGCGCGGCCAAGACCAGATAGGCTGTAGCATTGCTTTGGTTGCCATGAATGACATCCGTAATCAAGCGCAGACTTTTAAGCAAATAAAAATCAGTTAAGAACGTGTTTAGTTTAAATTAAATTAAATTAAAAATAATGTACAGATGTACATCTCAAACTATAAAAAAACAAATAAAAACACAAAAAAAACACAAACGCCTTCATCAAGCCACTCTCCCAAGAGAGGATTTAAAGTCAGAAAGTTTAAAGTTATTCACACACTCCTTCGGCAGGTTATTCCACTCTGTGACAGTTCTAGGGAAGAAGGAGTATTTGAAGAAGTCAGTTGTTGGCTGCCAAACCCGAAGTTTAAAATCGTGATCATTTTTGCCATAAAAGTATGGCCTAGCCAACCGATCTTCAGCATTAATGATGGTATTCCCATGCACAATTTTGTGAAGAAGAGTAAGCCTAATGTTAGTTCTACGCTCAGACAGATACTGTAGGCTAAGGTTTTCTGCCATTGAACTAACACTGGAAAAGGAACTAAAATCGTTCCCAATAAACCTAACAGCTCTCTTTTGCACGGCCTCTAACCTGTCCACATAAGAATGCTGGTAGGGATCCCAAACAGCAGCAGCGTATTCCAGCATAGGCCTGACCATGGTTTTGTATGCTGTGAGTTTGGTAGGTGTAGTGAACCCACGGAGTATCCTACTCAAAAAGCGTAACTGCTTTGAAGCACGACCTGCAATGTTACCTATGTGGGTATCCCAATTTAGGGTGTTATTTAGGGTAACTCCTAGGATTTTCATCTCAGTAACACGAGGCAGGTTTTCACTTCCAACATTATAGTTAAAAATCACTGGAGTTTTCGCTCGAGTAATCGACATAACTGCAGATTTGAGAGGCTGTATACCCATTCCCCAAGTGGAGCACCAATTACTAACACGATTGATAAGAGTCTGGAGGGTAACAGCATCAAGATGTGTGCAGACTTTCCTTAACAAAGTGCTATCGTCAGCAAAAGCCGACCCATCATTACCAATAATATCCATCAAGTCATTCATGTACACAATGAAAAGAAAAGGTCCACACACAGAACCTTGTGGAACTCCTGAGAGCACATTTTGCCTACTTGACGCAACTCCATTTATAACCACACACTGAGTTCTGTTACTTAAAAACGAGGCAAACCAATCAGCCATGTGACCAAGTCCATACCCACGCAACTTATGAATAAGCAAAGCATGAGGGACCCTATCAAAAGCTTTTTCCAGGTCCATGCTAACAATATCAACCTGTCCTCCCCCCTGAACTGCTTCAGCAATTTTGTGGACAAGTTCAACCAAAAGAAGGTCAGTAGAGGCCCCCTCCCTGAATCCAAACTGATTTTCCCGAAGCACATTTTTCTTCAGTAAATAACAAAGACAATGCTTAACAACAATATGTTCGAGCATTTTGCAGATATTAGATGTGAGAGAAATAGGGCGATAGTTGTTTGGGTCTTGCTTGTCTCCTTTTTTATGCAGGGGCACAACAGATGCAGTCCGCCATTTGAGCGGCACGTAACCACTGCTGATAGACTTATTAAAGATAAAAACAATGTATCTAGCACTGACTTCAGCAGAAAGTTTAAGTACAGTAACCGGCACCCCACCAGGGCCTGGAGATTTTGCACTATCAAGATTTATGATAAGGTTCAAAATGCCCTCGTAAGACACATTTACATCATTGATTTCGTCCGGGAGATCAATGCTAAAAAGAGGAAGAGGGCTAGTTTCATCGAGAGTGGAGAAATTCTTTGCAAAGGTGTCATTGAGAGTATTTGCCATAAGTTTGTTATCGACAATGCACACACCATCCACCATTAACTGAGAAACAGCAGATTCATTTCCATTGAAGTTACGAATGTAGTTCCAAAAATTTTTTGGCTTCCTTGCATAATCACTGCAGAGCTTTTCAACATAGGTTTCTCTGTTTTCAGTCATTTTATCCACAATTTCCCTACTAATTTCTTCAAGTTGGTGGAGGTGATCAGGTGAGTAATTACCTTTCAGCAATTTACGAATTCTCGATCTTTTGTTCATTAATTTCCTTGTTTCCTTACAAATCCAAGTGTTTGTAGAAACTTTCACACGCCTCCTAGGCACCGACAATTCGACAGCACTGTTCAGGTCATTCAAGAAGCATTCGACTAACTCGTCCAGACCAACATTTTGCGAAACAAATTCATTATAGCTAACTTCCAAGAGCTGAAGAAGCTTAGCTTTATCCGCAAGCTTGTAGTCCCACCTGTCGAACTCAATACTATTTTGCGATGAAAAAGTCTTTGAATCAAAGGAAGCGAACACAATTTGATGATCACTAAATTTCTGCAGCACCTCCACCTGCAAAGGATGAGAAATATCAGTAAATATAAGATCGAGTATGCTCATAGTACTGTTGAAGATACGAGTTGGCTTGTCCACGATTTGCTCCGTCCCAGACAGTTCCATCATAGTTAACGCAGAATCCAGGAACTCATGAGAAAAATTCTTATTTTGCAAGATCTCGCCAGTGGCCCAATCAAAACCCCTGATATTGAAGTCACCAGCAATAACAATATTGTCAACTCTTTCTTGAAGTATAGTAGTATAATGAAGGATGTTGTTAAAGATATCCACATCACTTTCAGGCCTATATGCAGCTACAATTCCAAGGGTCCAACCATTCACCTTAACCGTACAACAACAAATTTCACTGTTATCGCCAGAGTCGTCCACACTACCACTGGACAAGGACTTTTGCACCATAATAATAACACCACCCCCATGTTCCGATCTATCTTTTCTGTAAGCGCGGTAATTTGGTGGCACAATCTCCTTATCATTAATATCATTGTTAAGCCACGTTTCCGTACCAACAATAATACTGGGCTTTAGGTCATGCACAAGATCAAAAAGCCTGATGCCCTTATTTTTGATACTACGGCAGTTAATAAGCGCAAGTGAGAGTCAATCTTTCTTTGAGGATGGTTCAGTGTTCACACTTTGCTTCGTCGCAGGTTGACTAGACGTGCTTTCTGCAATTGGCTTTTGTTTTTTTCTATCTTCAGCAGCCTCTCTTCGGTCTCTCGCTTCTTGCCTTTCTGCTGGAGTGCGGTCTGGGGAAATACCAACCTGCTTTTCTCCAAACCTGATGTCACGACATTTAAAAGCCCTTGCCAACACAGCATCTCTCTCCAACTGGTTCCCAGCCTTTACCAGGATTGGCCTAATAAATCCAGGTTTACGAGGACCAAGTCTCATTACATCCTGTGGTTTTACATCTGGCACCTCAAGCTTCTGGAGTATATCAGTTATTACTTTCTTGTCATGCTCTTTTCTTACGCTAGGTTCCTCCTCAAAACTTTCTTCAATATTGTAAAAAACCATATTTCTTTTCCTCCTCTCTCTCTCTGCTAGCTCAAATGCCATATACCTGGTGCAGTCTTCAGTAGTTACCAGTCTAGGTTTTAACTCTTTATTTTTGCTCCCTTCAATTTGTTTGCTGGTGGGTCTACTGGATAGCATGGCAGTATAAGTCGTCTTGTGGGGGTTTGTAGAACTTCCAAGTTTGGGCCAATCATCCAAGTTAGGAGCTAGGTTTGACAAGTGAGCAGTTAACTCAGTGATTTCCTTATCCTTAATTTCTAGTTGGTTTTGTGTCTCCTTAAGCTTCTTTTCAGTGGCTTCCTGCAAAGCTTTTAGTTTTTGTTCAGAATCCTTCAAGAAATCCTCCAACTTCGCCTTATCATCAATCAGATTTTTAACACTTTCAGTCATAGCAGCCACTCTGCTTTCAAGCTTGCAGTTTCTGCACACGAAAATCACACCCAACAGCTCGACTTGATCAAAGGGCTCTGTGATGCCAGAATTAGGAAAAAACACACTCTCTTCACATTTACAACACGAAATAAACTGGATAGCTTCCTCTTTGTCAATGGTTCTTGTTTTGGCAGGGCATTGACTTACGGACGAGTTTTTGTCCCCATTTTCAAGTTGCTTACACGAAACACTTTTAGATTTGTTTGTCAACTTCTTACTTACGGTTTTTACCATGTTGGAACACTATTATACGAAACTTTACCAGAAATTCGGAAAAGTACTAGAAAAATACAACGCACCTTTACGAATCCACTTCACGAAAAACAAGACCCAAGTCCACAAACAATTTCGAGTGAGAAAAAATAGCGTCACTCACTAAGGTTGAAAAGCTACGAGTCGCCATCTTGGATTCAGGTTTGGTCAAGGTTTAAAAATAAACACATAAAAAACCATACAAATTTTCGTTTCAGTGATTAAAATACATCCCGTTTCAAGCTAGGAGAGTTCATACTCCATGGGCACAAACCACTTTAAACGATAGTCACGTTTTATAGCAACAATCGATGGTTTTGACGAGCAGTAAAAACGTGGCCGCTAGATGTCAACCACTGATCTCTCTAGATGATCCAAAACAGATCATCAACAGATCATCAACAGATCATCAACAGATCATCAACAGACCTGCAGCAGAATATGTTTACCTATCTGAACAATCATCTTCTCCCGCATGTTTCAAGTAGAAAACTTGCATGTTTTAGTAGCAAGAATAAACAAAGTTTTCTCCGATTATAATCCAAGAAATTTTCCCTACCAAAAAACAGTCCAAGATATCTAACAATACCGACTAACAAGATATCTAACAATACCGGCCGTACTTTCGACCGTACTTTTTTTTACTCTTTCTATGTTCAATCTAACTAATGCTGAGCACCAAAAACTTGTTATTAGGCCTACTTGTATTACGCTTAGTGGACCGAAGAATTTTTTTTTATGCAGAAAGTATGGTTAGAAATAGAGTTACCTATACACTGTTATTAAAGGGCAATTACATCCGCTTTAACATGCATGCTATACTTTTGGATCACTTACACAATAACGAAACACAAGAACTGCGGTAAGAATACGTTACGTACGTCCGATACAACAATTTAATTATTGCATCACCAAAACACGACACGGAGACTGCCAATGTTTTTCTGGAAGGCGCAGAAATTAATGCCGACAGATGTCACTTTTCGATTTCGACTCGTAGGCGATTGAGATAGCTCTATTGGCTGTGAGAGCTCAAGCGTCCGACGGCCTTAGCTGGCCGACAGTTGTAGTGGCCAGCTAAGGTCGTCAGACGCTCGAACTCTGACAGCCAATAGAGCTACCTCAATCGGCTGCGAGTCGAAATCTAAGAGTGACATCAGTCGGCATTAATTTCTGCGCATTCCAGCAAAACAATGGCGGTCTCCATGTCGTGTTTTGGTGATGCAATAATTAAATTGTTGTATCGGACGTACGTAATTCTTGTGTTTAGTTATTGTGTAAATGATCTAAAAGTAAAGCATGCATGTCAAAATGGATGTATTTTCCCTTTAAATAAAAGGAAATTAACAAATATGAAAGCAATTTTATAATGATGCAACAGTTTTCAATACTTACTTAAACAATTCTTTTAATTTGTATGCTCTAGCGCTGAATAATTTTATTGTGCTCACAAGTAAATATTTAGCTTGGTAGAGTTTCTTAAATTGATTATTATTATGAAAACAATTTTATTATTAAAAAAATTGAGAACAACTAAAAAAAAACAAGCTGAGTGAAATTGCTGTTCCCTATAATAAAAATATAATTTTCATGTTGCTATTTTAAGGTTTGGTAATAAACTTCGAAGTCTAAATAAATAAAAAAAATAACCTTACCCTGCATACTGTACTGAATTGGTTTTAATTTTAAAAAACCGTTTTCCTAGCTAAAAATAAATTAAAGCCAGGTGAAAAAGAAAACCAAGGGAAACAAAATTGCAATCTAAGGTAAAATCTTGATAGAGCCTCGTAGTGGTGGTGGTTGGGGGCTGAGCAAAAATAAATAAATAAATTGTAGTAAAGAATATTTCTATTTTGTGTTCTGGGAATGGTGGGGAGGGCGGGGTCAAGATTTTTCTCATGATTTTGGACTATGTAATCTTAAAAGAAGAGCGACACGTAGTTTTACTTTAGTTTCAACAGATTTCTTTTTATATTACAACACATCAATTAAAACGAAAAGCTGGGGGGGGGCGGAATAGCCGATGGGGAAAAAAGCTGCAGGAAAAAAATTACAAAGTCGTTGGTGAAACTCTATTCTGCCTAGTGAAATTTGAACCAAAGTAACTGACCTAACTTAACCTAACCTATAATTACAACAGAAACATGAAAAAACAACAAAAGCGACAAAATAATTTTTCAGCGAAAATGACAGATATAATAAATGCCATACCATGCTTACCAATATTCGAGGCAAGACACCCAACTTAAATAACACCAAAAACAAGAATAATAAAAACTAACTGTTACTTAAGCTAATTTTCCCCCCTCCTCCTCCCTCGCGCGGTTTTTTTTTTACTTTACTATTGGCTCTTCTCCATAATTTTCTTTTGTGGCTGTAGCTTTTATTTACCGTTGCCTTTCCTTGGCCCATTCCAGCACTGTTTTTATTTTCGTGCATGATGACAACACGTACAACTTTTAACCCCCAACTTCCCCAAGTAAATGAAGGGATAATCCCATAACAAAGCAGCTGGACGGGTTTACTGCGGGAGGCAGGGTGGGGTTAGGAGGAAAAACGTTATCAGTTTGTCCCGCTTCGACAGCCACACGACATTTTGCCTGAAAAAGTTGGCTTTAGTACCGCTATAATAACGATTTTAAAAGCATTTTACACTTATTTGCTGCTTTGCCTGTGGCACATATGTGAAGGGCTCGCTGTCACAACTTTTTTTGTTTCTTCATAGTATTTCAAATACGAGAAATTAGCACCTTAAATCTGGCTTTCTACCATAGCCATCCACTGAGCAACCGCTGCGCTGCCACTCGTAGTGGGTTGTGCGCATGCTTGAACCCCTCTTTCCGGAGTTAGTCGAACTCCCTTATTTGCCACATCTGCTAAGCTGTTTGGGTAAGTTGCATTGCTATTTTATTTTTTTAGAAGAAATACGACTTTTTTTTTTAAGGTGTCACGGTACTGGGTAAATTTACGTAATATAGACATTACCGTAAATTGTGTTTATGTTTTTTTAAAAGTTGGACGCTAGTGCATTTACTTATGAGTGTTGTAGGCTAATGATGTTTGTGCGTAAATTTAAGGTCAAACTTGACTACTGTGCATAATTTCCCGACGTTTAAGAAGTGTTTTTTTTTAGGGATAATGTGAATTTAAGAAACAAAACTAGCGTTATGAAATTACGATAATTTGGGTTTTTTTTTTTAAAAACCCCTGAACAATACTGCATTTACTTTAAGAGAGTTGTAGGCTAATAATGTCGGCTTATCGGAAGAATATGGACTCCTCTCCGATTAGCTTCTCGTTGGGCTAGAATGATGTAAAATGATCAGCAGAACAACATTTTCCCATAACATATTTTGGGCAAAGGCTTAGTTTGGCCGTCAGAAATTAATGAAAGCCGCACTCTAGCACTGACGGACGTACAAGAGCCCGTTTTCTTCCATGTTCCCAACTGATATCTTTTTTCCGTAAACAGTTCATATAAGTGGGTTGTTCTTGTCAGTTTAGTTTGGTTTTGTTATTGTTGGTTAGGTTAGGTTATAGGTACCGGCTTCTGGTTGGCGTTTCACTGGTAATGAACTGGTTGGGGTTTGGCGTTTCACTTGACGGACTTTGGCCCAGTTGAGGCTTTCCTGCGCAGCGCCGTCTGCCTCGAGCCTGCCTGCCGGCAACAAGGTGGCGTCACAGCCTACCTCGCGTAGTGCTAACTTTGGACCTAAACCACGGCCAAACCGTGCGTTTACCCCAAAAATGGAAGAGGAAAACGTTATTCAGCAGGTAATTCTTAGTCCATTGAAAAAAAAAAATCGGACGGGAGTCTGTATTCTTCCGATGTTCCATAATGTCTGTGCATAAATTTAAGGGTTAAATATGGCAGAGGTTTTTTGGGCATTTAAGAAGTTTTGCTTTTTAGGAGTAATGTATATTTTAGAAACAAAACTAGCGTTACGAAATATAGACATTACCGCAAATTTGGGTGTTGGTTTTAAAAAGCCCTGAACGCTACTGCATTTACTTACGAGCGTTGCAGCCTAATAATGTCTGTGCGTAAATTTAAGGGTTAAATATGGCAGAGGTTTTTTGGGGCATTTAAGAAGTTTTGCTTTTTAGGAGTAATGTATATTTTAGAAACAAAACTAGCGTTATGAAATTATGAATTTTTTAAAAGCGCTGAATGATATTGAGGGAACGTCATTCAATTTAGATTCAAATCAATTTTACTGTATTAAACAATAAATTAACGATCACTTCTGTTTACAAACAAAGTTGAGATGACCTAAAGATAGTTTTAAGCTGGACGGCCTGGACACTCATATTGTTGTGCTCGTGCCGATTTTGGGTCGTGCAAACTAGTTAATTTTACTCGGCGCACAATGTGAATATTTTAAACAAACCCAACGTTTTAAAAATTGTACGGTACTGTGTGTACCTAAGAAGCTGACATTGTTGTAGTTAAGTAGCTTAGTCTGAGCGCATGAACTCCGGGGTCTGTAAGCTCAATAAATTTGAAGTCATAGTCATAGTCATGTTTGTGCGTGAATTTAAGCTCAAACGTACGTTTAGGAAGTGTTGTTTTTTAGGGAAAAGGTATAGATTTTATGTTAGCTAATAATTTAAAGGCATTATAGGAGAAAGCCACATTTTAAATAATGATGACCCCGGCTTTCTTAAGTGCTACAATTTAATTACTTGCCATGACTACCAAATTTAGCTTGAATTTTTGCCGTCACATTTTAAAACCAAATTTTGGTCACTAAATCTTTTTTGTGTTGAAGAAGTTTTGCTTTTTTAGGGAAGCATTCATTCACTGCATTTAGGGCTACATTTTAAAATTAGTGCACAATTTAAATATATGCTAGAGGTTTTTTTAGGGAAAAAGCATAATTTTTCTGTTAGGTGTGAATTTAAAGCACACATTTACTGTATTATAGGGCTACATTTTAAAATTACTGCACAATTTAAATATATGCTAGAGGTTTTTAGGGAAAGTCATAATTTTTCTGTTAGGTGTGAATTTAAAGGAGACATTTTACTGTATTATAGGACTACAGCTTTTCTTAAAGTCTACAATTTCAATTAAGAGGTGGAGTTTTTTAGAGCCCTATGGAGAACCCGATGGAGAAGATTGATCTTGCTCGCCATCGCCAGTGGATGATGTCTGGGATGATAGTTTCGATTTTGAAAATTTCGACGGCAACACTAGAAACATCATCGATCATGGTGTCCCTCTGACACAATCATCTTCTCAGTATGACATCTTGGATAATCAAGTCGGAGGCGGTTCATCTGCTTGATGTAGAGAGGCGAATGCGTCTACCCCATTACAACGCCCAGCTCTTGACATTGACATTGACATTGAAAAACACCAGCAGGAAGCTTGTTGCTTTTGATGCTGGGAGGAAATGGGTAGGGTTCACCAGTTCTTGTACACAAACTGAGGGGTGATGGTCGGTAAGAAGGTATCTAATTTCGTTTTGAAGAGATTGGCATTTGATGCGGTGACAATGTCCCTAGGCAGACGGTTCCAGGTGCTGCAAATCCGGAAAGGAAGAGAGAGTTCTCGGTTTTTGGAAGTGCATCGGCGTTGAAAGATCTTGAGCCCGTTGTTTCTAGTTTATGGGTTGTTATTGAGGACAAAAAGGGGTTTATTTGTGTTTGAGGGAGAGTGCAGGTGGTTGTAGGTAAAGATGAGATCGCCTCGGATTCTGCGGTATTCGAGGGTGGGGAGTCGGAGAGCTTTCAGGCGTTCAGTGTAGAAGAGGTGACGGATGGAATGGACTTGTTTTGTGGCTTTTCTCTGGAGTCTCTCGAGTTTGTCGCGGTCGGATTCAAATCTGATCCACCAAGCAGAATTAGCGTACTCAAGGATGCTGCGAACAAGGGAGCGGTAGAGCAAAAAGAATGTACGTTCGTCAAGAACAGAGAAGGAGTTCCTGATGATAGCAAGCATCCGATAGCCTCGTCTGGTAATGAGGTCAATGTGTTGAGAAAAGGTGAGTTTTTGATCGATGAGCACACCAAGGTCTTTCTGGAAGTCTG
>JAHWFP010008198.1:0-16424 GCA_023313725.1 Lithobius niger | reverse complement strand
AAAAAAAAAACCCATGCATGGACTTTTGAGAACCATTCAATTATTTTTTAACAGCTTTATTTGCAGCTGAAGATGCCCTCCGTCATAAGAGTACACAATCTTCTACTTCATAAACCCCATCACTCCAGGCTTCATTTGTTTTAAACTATAAGGACGCGACTTGCGTTTTGAATGGATAAAACCGTTAATTGCTAGGGGACAGTTAACACTAAAAGCCGACAGAGGCTTTTGCGCAAAAGAAACACCAAAAAAAAAAAGTTGCTCAACTTGAAACAATCTCATTTTCTGGTTTCATGAGCTTCTGCAATCGTCTCGGCTACATTTCCACAACATGCTCGATAATTGATGTACAGGCTTTTGGCAAAATTAACTTTTTTTTTTAAGATACTGGATTCGTAAACTTAAAATTCCAGGACTTCTTAAGACAATTCAAAGAACACAAACAAACCGGAAAAAAAATTTGTCTTAAGGAATCTAACAATACTGTGGCAGCAAACTGGCAGTCACAGATTTTATTCTGCTTAGATACAACTATCACACTGGTTGTGCGCTGTGCACAATGTGTTAACATTTCTTTTCACTGTTGTGTTCAAGCATAAATTGTACACTAACATCAAATTAAGGAGATCAGGATGTTAATTCCTGTTAAGGGAATTTCCAGACTTATTCCACGATTTTGTATTTTAGTTTAAGCGTTTTCCAAACCTTGACTTATTTTGACGTTCCAGGATATTTCTGGGTTTTGTAATGACCAGCACAAAGTTTGATTACTAGGCCAGGGTTAAATTGTTTGGTTCTCATGCAATAAGCCCACTTTTTAAACACTGCCTGACACGATACGGCACTCGCAGTTTTTACAAAATTGGGTATTAGCTGTAATGTTGGAATTGAGGGCAAACTAATTCTATATCTTCCTTAACAGGACTACCCGCGTATCAGAAAAGTCTGCACGGCATTTTTTGCAACTAAACCAAGAGCCACGTCTGCCAGAACGCCACCACGAGTTACCCATTAACAGACAAGGACAAAGGCGGTTTAGCCACGGAGTGGACTAGCACAGCCACATCATGCGCATCTCGGCAAGAGTACCAAATCACGTAGTAGATATGAAAATTGTGCAGCATGCCACATTATGTCGCAACGCTTCATAGAGTTAACATCCTAATAATGATGACACCTGTTCTTTGTGTTTAGCATAAAAGTTTGTAAGACTTTGTAAATTTTAAAAAATGTCCACATCTTGACTTAGCTAGTTTTACGTGCACTTACTAAAATTGTAACAAAAAAGAAACATAAAAGCCGTCCAGATTTTTTTGGGAGTGCTTAATAATCCCTACAAGTTTGCAATCAATGCCAAGAAGTAGCACCATCCGTAACCAGTTAGCATCACAGTGACCAAGGTCGTCAACTTTACGCCTAAACTGCTTCTAATTACTTTCTCAGACTATAATTTGTTCTACAGACATCTCATAACGGATGTATACACAAACTTAAAAACTTTTGACAACCCCCCCACCCCCCACAAAAAACTATAAAGAAATTCCCAGTCACTTCATGAACACTAACGAGCAACTTTATTTTTGCACATCTACAGCCGACAAAGCCTCCCATTTGTCGCCCGTAGTCCCACCCAGCCCAGTCATTAATATTGTAAGAACGGTGCCGTCCCAATACACACTCGCGGGATTTAGGCAAAGTGCCAAATCCTGGTGCGAAATATTGATTTTTTGCTACTTATGGATTTTACGCCATCACAGACTTACCTTGCCTCCTTGTGGGCCGCGCACTGCAAATGAGAACAGAGTTGACATCTCTGGGTTGCCCTCCATTTTGAATTGGGCGAACGCCGCTGCGTGACCCTCGATGGGCTGGCTCACTTTGCGTTCCACAGAGTATAGCTGCATGGCACCCACAACACGGTTTTGCTGCGATAACATGAAAAACAAATCAATTCGTCAATAAATGTGAGACACGTTTATGAAGCAGCCAAAACATGTAAACAAACCTTGCATCCCTAAACCAAATATGTTGACAAATTCAACTTGTTTGAAAACTGCCAACAGAGCAAACTAATAAAAGTAATTTTAATTTGGTGATTTTGGAAGCCAAATTAAAATTAGTTTTATTAGTTTTCATACTGAAGGCAGCTACAGTAATTGAGAATACAACGCAACCTTTTTTTTAAATTTAGTTTGTAACGAGTAAATTTTTCCTCAACTTTAACTAATACACAACCTAAAAACGTTGGTGCAAATTATCGAAAGTCAATGGTGTTACAGTAGTGTGCTTGAATGTCGACTTTCATCAGGCTTCTCGCAATTACGAGAACTTTTTACTACTGCATCGGACTGTTTGTTGACATTCGCATTCAAGCAGTAGTAAAAAGTTCTCGTAATCGGCAGAAGCCTTTTTAAGAAAGCTGACGTTCAAGCACAATAACACCATCAATTGATTGACTTACGAAAATTAGGACTAACGTTTTTACGTTGATTATTTAGTCAAGTTGAGGAACAATTCACTCGTCATGAATCCGTTACTTCAAAGTCAATATCACTTTACCTAATTCAGTTTGTACTAACCAACCCAATATACACTACAAGCAGCTAATCCATGCAGAACTAAAGCCGCTTAACTTCATAGTTTGCACAGCACTGAGGCTATAAAATGCAAGCTCTTTCTAAGATTTTCAAGGACTCGCAACAACCACATTCAAGGAATTGCTCACTAACAAAAAATTGTTTTTTTCTTAAGTCTTGCTCATCACTACCTACTAAGGCTGCACCGATACACATCCTGGAACAGATCGATCGCAGACATTCGTGGTTATCGGCATTGGATCAGTAATTTTAGCAGAAATATCGGTAACTCTGGAACACTTCACGTTATGACATCCGTTTGCGAAGTTTGGCTCAGGAAATTACCGAGCATCTTCCTAGCTATCTTTCAACTGTTGATTACTAGTTTAAAATTGTTCATTTTAACTTTTGAAGAAAACTGTAAATTGCTGAATAAGTTTTGGATATCTGTGTCGAAGCAGTTTTTTGTAATTGCACAAAGTATTAACCATGGACGAAAGCAAAAAAAAGGATAGTGAACTATACAAACACAGCCTCTAGTTCCTTCTTTCACACCATAAGTAGTCTTACTTTCATCACAAAGAGAATTCACGATTTCATTTCTAGGAAACCGACTAATAGCAAACCAAATATCCCCAGCAATAACTTTGTAAATAATCCAGAATAAAAACA
Source organism: Lithobius niger (assembly GCA_023313725.1). Classification (NCBI taxonomy): domain Eukaryota; kingdom Metazoa; phylum Arthropoda; class Chilopoda; order Lithobiomorpha; family Lithobiidae; genus Lithobius; species Lithobius niger. The sequence continues at coordinate 13,176 of JAHWFP010008198.1, read as the reverse complement.
AGGGTGGCGACATGAAGTCTTAGCACACGTCGATAATGAACACCGTAAAACCACATGGCACCAAGCAGAAAGGTGCTTTCAAACATACGTACACTGATGGAACAGTGATGAGGGCACCGACAAGACACGAGTCAGGCACAGACAATGGAAATCTACAAGCTGCAGCGTGTTGCTTTGCCTTACAACACAACGTAACAAATGGGCTTGCAGAAATTCTTTTCCCCAACGAAGAAAAGTCAGATTTAACGAATGTAAGGCAGTTCTTGAAATAGTATCTTTTAAAAAGTACTTGAAGCACAGTGAGGACCTTTCCCTACTATAAGGTCTCCACTGTGCCTCAAGTACTTTTAAAGAAGAGGGCAGGACCACCAACACAGTGAGCAGTGCAAGCAAGAGCTTGCGCTAGTCCCACTGAAATGGTACGCCGAATTCAAGTTGTGCAGTTGGTTCCAAGTTTCTGAGGCTCGGCATGAAGAAGGTAACATATCAGCCTTCACCTGTAAATTTTCATTTGCATGGAACTTTTGGTATGGCGTGGACTTCAGTGCGAATAATTTCCGTTAAACCAAAGTAAAGTCGACGTCATGTCAATCTTTATGACCTAAGTCAAAGAAAAATGCATGGGCAGTAAAGGCACTATCACACAAATCCAGTTTGTATCCTTACCTGTGCTGAGATTCCTATCAGTAATAGCCACTGCTGCTTCTGATCTGTTCTGTAGTTAATGATTTGGCAACCATTCAAGCTGGAATGACGGTCGAACATCTTTTGTGGTAGGCTGTCACCTGCAATCATTGAAGTTTCATTAATTTCCATTGTCAGGTGTCATTCAAGTATTCATGCAGCCGATCGTAAAACAATAAAAAAAAACTCACTGCCCGCAATTGAAGTTAGGCAAACTTATCAAAGACGTCCTGTAGGATATTCTACAATTAGAATACAGTGGGTTTGCACACATGACATTGTATCCTTCCATAATTCTACGTTCCGTCAATGAGGAAATTTGTGTTTAGGCCACTTAAGAATTTTTTTGATGGTATTTTGTTTACATTGTAGGGAATTATTTGTTATTCTGGATGAATAAAGAACACCTCATAATTCAGCCTCATGAACCACCCTGTATTACGTAATGAAATTAACCATACATGCTAATCTCCCAAGTGTCTGGTACCCAGAATGTAAAACTGACAAGAAAAAGCGTATGCCTGCCCCCCCCCCCCCTCCATTTTGCCAACTAAAGCGCACCAGCAAAGCTAAATGATCAGGTTCATCGTCTCCAAACCAACTGAATGACAGATCGAAATAACAAAATTTCCACTTAGGCTGCTTTAAGGGCCTGTGGTAATTATACTGTTGACATTAACCAATCTCTTGCCTTGTAGCGATACTTTACGCTTGGACATTTTTTTTTGTTTTCCCCCTCACACACTTGGTGCGTGTTGGTGATCAACGCCATTTTAAGTCAAGAATATACTACGGTAAAATCCATGCTCTTTGCATTTCGCCATGAAAATCATTACTCTGGACTGAAAAATAACGTTGCTAATTAGCAATTTTTCGCGGCAATACTTCGGTTTTCAAGCATTTACTGAATGTATGCAAGTACTTTAAACTAGCGAATTTTCAGAAACTACTACAAGTTTTCTTCGTCAGTCGCAGGCTGTGAGACTTACACGCACCACCAGTCCAATCTCGTTCATATTTCCGAAAGCAGACTGTTGGACTGGTGGTGTGTGTAAGTCTCGCAGCCTGTGCCAGACGAAGAAAACCCGTAGTAGGTTTTGAAATTTCGTTGGTTTAAATAAACTGGAACAAATTTGGTGATGCGTACATCTCAGTAAGACAATATGAAAACGCTACATTATATTAATCCAGTCTGTCCACTTTTAAAACTTAACATTCCCTAAGTGGTCGTAACTCAAAATTATAGCAAAAATTAAACGCAGTTAAGTCCGAAATTTATTTTATTACTTCTAAAGCCAACACAAAATTTAACACACACGGAAAAGCAAAAATGTTAGAAATAGGAGGCGGCTTTAAACAGAACCACTGAATAAATCACAACTTTAATCAGCATTCACCCAATCACAAAGTGTGCTTATCGAACATTGCAAGTTTATCAAATACAATAGCATTTTAACAACCGGAGATAAAACTTATCATTGATTACACAAGCAAGCCGCTTGCAAAAAATTATGTTTCAAATGAAAACAAAAGAAGGAGCACCACCTCCAGGTGCTACAAAATGGTGGGCAATTTTAAGACTTGACTATTAAACGGTTACATACCTTCCATTCCCCAGTGATACACTGTTGCTTCTGTTACCAGGGCGACTGTGTTCACATTAATCCACTTCCAAAAGATAACGTCTTCGGTCATTGTGTGGGCTTTCATCTTGCTTTTCATTTCGATGTTAAATATTTGCAGTGTTTTTTGTGCTGTTGAAAACAGAAGAAGAAAAAAACGTTCAACAAGAAATAAATTAAAAACATTGCATTAATTACTGCACAGAATCGTAATGATCAAAATACAGTTACAATTGTGGGTTAGTAGGGGTGGTAAGATTATCAATAGTATCACAATAACTGAGAATTATCGAAGGATGGGTCGGTTTCATTTTTTGTTTTCAGTTTTCACGCCCACAACACCGCGGTTTCGGTTTTTACCACCCTCCACCCCAACCGGATAATTCTATTTTTTTTTTTGTAACAGTAGTAATACTAGTTTTTAACTCGCTCCTGCTTTCAGTTTCAGCAGCGTCATACCCTGTAGCAGAATCAGGACAACGCGCGGCGCTACGTCGCAGTACGGCTGCCGGTATTGCAGTACGATTTATCCTGCACTTTTTTCTTTCTTGGGCTTCTTTTCGCGATAATTTCGCCAAAAATTGACCAATTTTGACACACCATTTTAACTGTTTTTTCAAGAGCATTTGAATGGTGCTATTGTCATGACGATAGCTTTGGTCTTTAAAGAGTTGTTTAGCAAAACAACCTACAAAGGTCTAGGAAAAAAGTTCTCGCAAGAAACTTGTTCGTGAACTCAAATGGGCCTAACTCAAAATTTTGCACAATGCAAAATTCCACCTTCACACCCTACCTGCAACCCATCGACACCTCCCTATACTCGCAGGCCGTTTTTAGTTTGTAAAAAGCTTGTCGCAGACCGGCTGAAAATATTCTGCTTCTAGGGCGTCTTATACCATGCAATCATGCAAACCATGGGTCTAGCTGTGGCACCATTTTCCTCTTTTTTTTTTTTATTGACTAGGAGCTTTGTGTAGAAATTATAAAAAAAAATTAAAGCAAATCAACCTTTGATTTTTCGAACACCGTACAAAAAACCGACACAAAATCCAAATCAGTTTCAGTAAAAAGCGAAAATTTGGTTTCGGTTACGACATCTCTAGATTACATTATTTTTCGGATATAAAAAATATAGACACCATTTTGTTAACTTGATTGCAAAAATTTCTTTTGCTGTATTTCAAATGGAAGCAAACCTGCGAATAACGACACCAGCGCTGCAAAACCAAAACTAGTCTACACAATCATTACGATCGGAACGTACAAGTCGGCTGCCACCATGTTTTTGCTGTGTTACTCAGGTGTGCAGAATATGCCAGGACGCTAGAACGAGGTTCGCGGGAAATTTCATGGAACTGTGGAAATTCACTAAAAAATGGCTTGTCTACATGGTGAACGGCTGCGGAAATTTGAAAAATCTGCAGAAAAATTGTGTGGGAAATTTTGTCCAGTAAGCACCCCTGGTACTGTTACTCATCATTAAGTGATGTGGATCATTGTTGGGGTGGCAAGAATGGTGGCTGGCAAGAATGGCGAGAAGCCAGGAAAGCAAAAATCAAACTTTTGTTTTGGACACTTGCGAATTAGTTAAACGAAATAAGTACAAATTAAAGTTAAGCCCTGAGGAAAGTGAAAAACCATTAGCAACTATGAACCAGAAAAATTCTCCCAAAACTGACTTTAAATGGTACCTTTGGTGTTGCATTGGCGGAGTGAGTAATGAACCAACTGAGGGCGTATTGTTTCAGAGCAACTTGTTGACAAAAAAGGATCTTAAGTGGCTTGTGACCCTACTTGAAAGCGCAGCAGTTCCTTTAGAAACAATGCCACCTATTGTTACAATGGTATGTGGTTTTTTTTTTTAAGGAATGGCAACAATACGTTCATTGTTAGTTGAAGCTGGACAAGTTGGAACTTGCACCCATTAGCTACTTTTTAACCTATAAAGTAGGGGGAACTGTCTTATAGGTTCACTTATACAATGATTTACAATGGACCACGTAGGGTCACTAGTACATTCCAGTATTCTTTAAAGTCTTTCCCTTAAACAGACCCTTTTTCTACAGAAGCTTAAACCATTTAGGGATCTACGTACATTTGTTACTCAGATCAGCAAACAGGCTTTAAACATAACATTTGTCATTTAAATCCTTGCATTCCACAACGAAACTTTTGAGCTTGGAGTCCATATAACATGTACGTAAATCTAGCATTACTAAATTCTTTCTAACACGGTAAGTAAAAATTCATGATTTGGAATGAAAAACAAAGCCCAAATAAAACTAAAAAAAATAAAAAAGGGAAGTTTTTTTTTTTTGCAAGTATGTAAGTTTTCCCCAGTAGGCAAGGGGGACACGTTGTGCCTGCAATTAGCTGTGTAGGAATAATTTGCTTTTTGAATTAGAACTGCTGAAATTTAACACAGTTGACCTCCCATTGGTGTTATGTGGTACCAAGCTTAGTACCCGGAAACTTGTGAGGCGGTATCTGGTGTTACAGTGCTGTGGTGCCAACACCCAATTTTTAACAATTACAAATTTGATTTTTCCCTCCTAGATTTAAGCTTAAAGCAAGTTTCATGACATTATTTGATAAAAAAAAAATCATCTAAAGTTTATAGGCTAGTTAACATGCTATCCAAGAAGAAATGCAAATATAAACAAACTGCTGATTAACAAATGTGAAACTTGCCCAAAGTTATACAAATTTGGCTCCACTTTTGTGCATTGTTTAGAATTCCAATTTTACCATTGTTGATCTTCAACTGCACAAGGACTAAATGTTCTCATATTGAAACATTACTGGTATTTAACAATGCACGCTATTTGATACTGTTGCACGGTGTGCAGCCCTACACTGCTTTCAGTCTTAAATTTTTTTTAACAAAATTTATATTTTATACCCTTAGCTAGCAACACGTTCTATTTCTTATACACCTAACCAATGTTCTTGCCCAGAAGCATAACTTTCTGCCACCAATTGTCATAAAAAAATTGTCTGCAGCTAATCCTGTTTTTTGTATGGTTACCTCTATATTTAGGCTATATGTTTGTATTGAATAACTTCAGTGCTTTATCCTATTGCTCCAAACGATTAAAATGGTGTATGGTATTTCAAAAAAGGTTAAAAATAGACAAAACTGCAGCAATTTGTCCACGGTGGCCTTCTGTATCTGATTCTGCTACGTGTGTGGTTTGCCTCCTCATCACAGTATGAAGGTAAATAATAAATAACCCCAATTCTTTTGATTTCATAGCCACAAAAATGGTGCGAAGACTGCAAAATCCTTATTTTTAATGGCCCTAGGTTTGCTCCCATTGTCCTAAATTGATATCAAATGAATTAATCACGTACTGGCTCTAGTGCGGTCGGTTTCATGGGGGGGGGGGGGGGGCTCTGGGTAGCGAGGATCTAGAAACAACTTTTTTTATTCAATAACCAAACAAAACTTTAAATCTGTATGCCAGTGCTAGAGTTTGTTATACTAAAGCAAAGGTTACACTTCCATATCCATCAGTTAGAAAACGTCTTTTATCGCCAATTTTTTTTGGCCCTACTAAATCTGGTGCATCGCTTGGAAGCAAGCCTAGTGAAGAGCCAACATTTAAGTGGACCAATGTATAGTAATTAAAGGTGATGTTAAGTCTGGTAGATGTGGGCGGGTGCAGCCCCACAGCTTTATATATTTCAACAAAGACAGGAAAATAAGGGTAAACCACCCGCACACGAGTTTGCAGTTTTTTTCCCCCCACGACTACACGGAACTTGAAAAAGAAAAAAAAAACACTTACCTTTCAGAGCTATGACCTTGCTGGCTGGGTTCATGATGGCCGAATCGGCTGATATCGGCCTACGGATAGGGTTGGTTGGATCGGCCATGTCGATGATGACCACTTGGGCCGTGTCGCCCACTTTCTCTCGCACACAGATAAATTTGTCTGACTCCATCGTAAGGCTGCTAAAGCCAATACCGGCCGCGTTGATACCCACATTTGTGAGCTGAAATGATAAAAAAAATACACGCAATTTAATTACAACATTCATCAAGCCTATGCTTGCCAACAGTCATAAATAATCCATCTAATTTGAAAGCTTTGTAAGAGGAAGGGTAAACAATGGCATGTTTACGTAAAGTGTTGCTTGAAGTTGCAGTCATTAGTCAGATCACGCTTCGCCAGAAACTAAACATTAAGGTAAAGGCCAGGATTAAAGCAATCAATAGTCGAATGCCTAATTAATAGTTAAGACAACAATGGATAAAAACTCTTGAAGCATGGAAAGGAAGTTGGTTCTCGGTTACCAATAAGACAGACTGCTGTTAAAATACCAAATGTTACTGTGATCTGCAAAACGTAACCAAAACTACAACAATGGTAAAAGTAAGTACAGCCTGACCGTAGGGATCTTTACGTCTACATAGCCAACACTTTGTCAACCAACTACGAATGTGGTATTCGGTGTTATAGTCCATGTCTTGCCAGTTACCAGTGCTAGTGTCAAACTTCAGACAGCCTACCTGCTGTTATCATGGTAGCAGAATATTTTTAGCCATTCTGCAACAAGCCTTTCACAAACAAAAAACTGTCTGCACGGAGAGAGGGTTGTCTGTAGGGATGTGCCGATTATCGGATTCATAGATCGGTATTGCCAGTTATCGGAGGCAATTCCAATATATCGGTACCGCCGATATACCGTATTGGATCACATATAAACCACACTTTTTTTTAGTTGTATACGAAAACGACGATAACTTCGCTAAATATCGGCCGATTTTGACGTTCAAATACACCATTTTAACCCTTTTTCCGCTAGCTTTCCAATGGTGCAAACCATAGTCATTAGCTCCACCCGTTCTGAAGTTATATATAAAAAAAACATTCCAACAAATGTGGCTTACAAATAGATTAGGAAAACTACTGCTTGCTGGTATTTTAGAACTAATATATTATAAAGTGCTCGTCTGTTGATTAATTAATATCAACATTTTCACATCTTTACAATTGTGCAGAAAATATTTGGCTGCATGTGCCTTTTTTGTGAGGTAAAATCTGGGGAAAATGACTGCAGGGAAAAAAGCTTGGTACCACAAATTTTTATATTTTCTTTAATATTTTTATGAGGGTACATCAAATACAAGTTTTTTTCTTGCAGTATGTCGTCAGCAGAAACTGTATCACACTTTCATTTTTTGCAAAATAATTATTATTTAGTGTTATATCAGCAGTTATCGGTATTCCGTTTTAACAGTAATCGGTATCGGTACATCGGCACATCCCTAGTTGTCTGTGGTCTGCAGGTAGGGGGTGAAGTAAAATTTTGCACAGCAAAAAATTTTCACTTAGGCCTATTTGGGCTTATGAACAAGTTTCTTACAAGAACTTTTATTCAATACCCTTTGTCGGCTAAACAACTTGAGAACGAGCCAACCTATCATCTCGAGAATTGCACCAATCAAAAGCTCTCGACAAACGGTTTAAATGGTGTATTTGAACGTCGAAATCGGTCAATTATGGGGGAAATTATCACAAAAAGATGATCAAGAAAAAAAAAAACAGAATTAATCTTACTGCGATAGGGCTGTTTATGCGTAATTTTATTGAGTCTATTCCGTTAGGAAAAAAGGGCGCAAACGTTTGTTGTTCGTGCTCATGCTTGGAGGAATGGACAGTCACATGCTACTATTGTCGCAGTTCTTCGTTGCCAAGATATCGCCGTGACAAGACAAGTCTGGTGTGCTTCATGTTAGCTTAGGTAGGCTATGTGATAGGGGGCGGACAATTTTGCCGTGGCCTCGCAGATAAGTCTGCCAGTGTGTTTGCCGTTAACAAGACGGCCGTAAGACCAATGCTTCTAAAGAGCCCGCCACCGGAAGATCGTCGTGGCAGCATAAACAAGTTCATCATACACGTCGCTACGCTGAGGCAAATATATATCACCCATAATGTACGCTATTTACCCAACATATTCCATACCTTCATAACAGTTGGCTTTTCATATGCTCCATCACTGTAGGAACTGCATACAAAACCTCAAAACTCTACTAGCTCTGCAGTAATGTATTCCATAATTCTCCCCTTGTACGCTTAGATTTCAAGGGAATGGATATTCACCATTCCAATATCCTTGCAAATTTTCGACAGTCTTGAATTTCTGGAGTTATAGGGGCTCAGAACTATTCTTCAGGCTATTACATCACCCTCACTTCGTGATCGTTCCGCGATGTGAAGATTTTTCAAGTTATCCCCTCCCCACTCCCAGAAAAACATTGTAATTGACGAAATGTTGATTGGATGTAAGGTCCTATTAAGTTTACCCCAGTTGGTCTTAAAGAACCGCCAGATAGTGTTGGCTATTTGGAGGTGCTGTAATACCAACTTAGGTCACCTAAATTGCACCTGTATTACATCAGTTAACTTGTGGCACACATTATTACTCGGTATAACGAAGAAACACAATGTAGCCAACGTGAGGTTAACACATTGAGTCGCGACTAAGCTTCATCTATAAAAGGATTGGCTATTCAAGGTCTTGGGGGATGAACAGTTTACTGGAAAGGACAAAATGGATATTTTTACACGTATTTGCGCCATGCAGGAAGTGAATCGCAGCTTGCGTGATGCAGTTCCAGTTTAGCATATAAACACACCCAGTCACTGATACTTGTGGTTGGTCTTAAAATGCGCGCGGGTCGAAACCTACCCCGAGAGATCAGTACAAAGAGAACGCGTTGATCGTCTGAAGCTGTCAACTTGGCGATTGGCATGGTCGATCGTAAAAGCATGGAATGAGTATTGTCTAAATAACAAGGCCCTTATGCAGAAGGGGGATTCCTGGCCAAAAGGATTAGGCCGACGAGTGACAGCACGAAAACTCTCGAGAGCTGATGCCGTAAACAAAGCCTAGCGTCATTGGAGTTTACGGGCAAATACTAGTCAATCAGCCAGCCACAATAACAAATGACTACATTAAAACCAAGTAGAACTTTAATTGCTTAACCATCCACTTTGTAGTTTTCATTCTTCCCCGTGTATAACTTCCCACTCCGCATCTGTTCAGAAATGACAGAAACCAACATTCCACAACTTAGGATGTTTGCCGAAATGCTATACTAAAACCCCAGTAAGTTCCCTAGGCTAGCGTGGTGCTAATGTACACTAGACAGTGTACCAGCGTTACCTCTCTACAACCAACTAAACTGGACAAGAATTTCACGGCGGCTGGTCCGGAATTCTGAACATGGACTCTGCGTGCAAGTAAAGAAATTTTTTTTTAATACAGTGCCCTTTGCCTTATTTGCTTCATTGTGTTGTCTGCCCATGAGCGGCGACTATGAGGCCAAGCCAATTGTTTATTTACAGCTAACAAACTAATACAGTGACTGGTTCCTTACGGTGAAAGTTAAATACGATAGCAAACCTATTTACGTTGCTTTTTGGACTTAAATGTCAGACTGCTTGAGCAGGGAATTGAACCCACAACCATTGAAATCAAATGCCGAAGTCCTACAGCTGAGCATACTGACACGGTCAGCTGTAGGACTACGGCCTTTGATTGCACAAGTCGTCTGTTCAATTCGCCACTGAGGCAGTCTGACATTTAAGTGCAAAAGGCAATATACATCCTTATTTGTTTAATCCAACTGGAGCCCATTTGGCTTTCCATCCTGTTTAATACGGTGAAAGTGTTTTTTTTTTATTACGGCTAAAATTGGCTGTGTACAGATTTTGATTTTAAAATTGCTTCATCACCAAAACATTTAACATCAGACGCCGATAATATAGTTGACAATATGGATCAACATAGTTCATCTTTTTGTATCTACTGTTTGGTGATGAGGTAGCTGGAAAGCATAAAACATTCCAAATGAGTGTCTTATCCCAGAAAACGATTCTAACCATTCCTTTCCTTCGTAAGTGATCAGCATTTGTCACCATAATAACCCAAGTACGGTACTACTGTTACAAATACTTCGGCTGTTACCAACAATTATGCATTACAACAATCGTCAGATTTCATGCAAGTGCAGCCATCTCGATGGACCTACAATGTTAACAGCAGAAGGCAGTCGCTTCACAACCAGGCCTCGCATCGCACGTTACAGGCCAGAACGTGCTCGCACTTCCTCCAGCCATGACGTCAGTGCTCGGCTCACGCCACAAATCAGCTAACCTTGCATTCTGCATTCTCCCTAACAGCTCGACATGACACATCTTGTACAGCACGGCAATTTTCGTCCGAAACGACTAAAGCAGAAACCAATTCACCTGCGGCCGAATTGGAGAACCACGTTCGCAACAAAACTGCCTCGACGGGACAGACCGTAATAAAAGTCTTGGGCGGAAGAACAAGAGGGGCAACAAACCTGCCTCGACGGGACAGACAATGATAAAAGACTTGGTTGGTGGGAAAAAGAGGGGCACTCACCAATGTCAGAAGCCACATGCCCGAGCTCGTTGCTCAGAATTTCAACGGAATGACTTGACAGTGTTCAAAACAATAACCAAAGGTGTTTGCTTCTCGCTTAGGAAGAAAGAACCAGGTTTTAAACCTATCCGTTTACCCTTCCGCCCAGTTAACATGGCAACCAAAGAAATTATTGACATGCAGTTGTAAGAGTGGTTACGCCACGGCATCAAGAGAGAAGTAGGAATGTGGACATTGGTCCCGGTTTTGGTGCCAAAACTGGGAGGAAAACGGGGTGAAAAAAGATTCTGCTTGGGACTCCGATTAGGTCTGTCTTTTGAACCAAACTCGCATAAAGCATTCTCAGCAGATGGCCAATGCCCAGCACGTTTTTAGTAGGTTAGGAAATGCAAGGTTTTTACCATATTGGACTTGGAAGTCGTGCTTCCTTCAGATTAGACTGGAAGAGAGTTCCAAGCTCATCACCGCATTTCGGGCCCATCGTACCAATTTAAAGTGTTACCGTTCCATACGGCATTTACCAATAGCACAGCATCATTTGAACTCGTAATGGACCGACCTTAGATGACGCCTTATTCCAACATGCCACGATTTACATGGACAGTTTGGTAATTTAGTAAGATCAGGGATGCTGCCGGGAGTACCGGCTTTTTTCACATTTTTTCACATTCCCACTTTTTATTTTTTCATATTTTTCACATACCTGTTTTTTATTTTTTCACATTTTTCACGTACCTACTTTCATTTTCGTATCACTATTTCCTCGTTTTCATATATCACCAGTTACACATTTCTTTGATAAAAATTTTTCTTTTCTGGTAACCATTGTAATTCCTCTGTAATTTCACTCAAGAGAGCGAAAGCGACTTCAAAGCGACTCCGCCCACGAACCAACCAATTTTCTTTTGTGTGTTCTAACCACAAGGCATGCTTAAGTAGTTGTGTGCCCAAAATTAGGGCGGATAATTTGATTGTTTTTACTTTGTTTGTGCGTTTTGTCTTTTTTTCACACCACACTCGTATTTTTCCCATTTTTTTTACCACTGGCAAATTTTCACATTTTTCACATTTTTTCACACCGGCAGCATCCCTGTAAGATTCGTTCCAAAGCATATACAGCACATACATAATAACCTGGGTAAACTGTAAAAAGGCAGGAATGACAGTTAATCTGAAGAAAAGTGAAGGAAATGGGCAGATAACACCTGGTCAATTGCTCCATAACCCCAGCTAACACGAAGGTTTGTAGGGAATATCCTACACCGACTAATAGAATAGGGCTCTTGGCCTATTTGGGTACTACCAGAATTTTTGCCAACTAACATTCCCGAGATTTCCTTAACTGTCTTAAAGAAGAAAGAATGGAACCGGACACCCGAGTGTGATACTGCCACACAGAACCTCAAAGACAGCCAAGTGGACTGCACGCTCAAGGCGACCCGACTTGCCTAAACTTGTGATTTCAGGCGACGGCAGTGGCGCTGGTCTGGAGACAGTGGGATCGAAAGCAAGGCCTACCCAGCAGGGGATTCCTACGGAAGGCTTTTACTGGTAGACATCAGTCAAATGCAGGGAAAATTTGTAGCACTTCATCGACCTTGTTGCCAATTCCCCCGAAGGCAGAAAAGGGTGCGACGTGCGACTATGTCGCAGATAATCTGGCACAGTCGCAGACAAAACGTGCCATTTTGACCAAATTTCTGCCGTTTCGCCAATTTTTGACCGATTCGAACATTCCAATACACCATTTTAATCGTTTCGAGACCTTTCCGTTGGTGGAAGGGCCAGATCAATAGAATAAAGCACTGAAAAGTTATTCAGTAAAAACTAATAAATATGCTTGTAACCATACGAAGATTAGCTGCAGACAAATTTTCCCTGACAATTGGTGTCGCAGACAGTGGCAGAAAATTCTGCTTTGGGGGCCAATTCTTGTCCTCTTATGCTTCCGACTTATCCCCTTAGTCTATTGGCCTGATATTGATGCTTCTGCTGGACCGCTAAGTATTTCAGGTGTAAATTGTTCTTTCGTCCATCAAAGCATTTACTATTTATGGTTGCTAAAAAATTAACTTGACCAGGACTAGTGAAGCTAACTGCACTTGAATACCAACGTCAGCTATTTTAGGTATTTGATCTAATCCATTTGCTAAAATTGCTTTAGATTTAACTTCTAAAATAAACATACAAACTTAGTGAAACTGCACTTGAATACCTACGTTAAAATAATTAAGGTATTTGATTTAACTCTTTTGCTAAAATTGCTTTAGTGTAATTTAATGTCAACCTTCAACATTACCAGATCTCGGGTCTAGATGAAGTAACAAAACCAACTAAAATACATAGTGAGCTAATATTTCTCTTCTTCCTCGAATGAATATAAAGTAGCCAATAGTGTTGGGTGTTACCAGAAATTTTTTAGACGGTGCTGGTAGGCCTACCAAGT